>BQNB010040275.1:0-47520 GCA_026074375.1 Tanacetum coccineum
GTGCAGGAAACAGATATCCAAGAAAAGGACAAAAATCGAAGCCAAATCGACAAAACCGAGCATGAGAACGGAAAGACCGTGAGAAGTCAAAAAGACAAAGTCAAAGTCAACCCCGGGAAGTGGATTTGGAAAGAGCATCGAAAACCGAACCCGAAAACCTAAATTGCCAAAAGTGGGCCCACCTGTACCCACCTAGTGGGCCCGGGTCAACCCACTTATATCTTTATAAGCCTTAAGCCTTCAAAAAGGCCCAAGTCCTTTTAAAACCATACCCGGCCCAACAACTAGCCCACCATCACCCTTTATACTCCCGTTATCCCTTACCCCTTTTAAATTTAACCCCGTTAGTCCTTAAAAGGACTAACGGTGCAAACCATTCCCAAACCTCAAGGACCAAAGTTGCACACATTAAGGACTATGATTGCAATACACTTATAAACCTTGAGGGGCTTGTTTTGCCCATTTCCCAAACTTCAAATCAAGCGGGAACACTATACATCTCTTTCAGTGTCCTGTTCCCCTTTCTTCTCCACATTGTCTACACACCCCACACCTTATCCCACCAATTGCCACCTTGGAAATCCCTTGCATTTCTATTCATCAAGGATTGAGGACAAAAAAGATCAAGGGTGGAAATGACATGACTTGGACACTACTCAAATTGGATGGCTAGGATTGCTTTGTGACCTTTCTCACACAAGAAACACAGGCTTGACCACAAGAGCTCTCACAAAGAAAGCACACCTCCTAGAATCTTCCTTTGTTTAGTATAAATATGGTTCATTTGTAAGCCATTTGGTAGTGAGTTTTTATGTAGTTTTATCCTAGTTTTTAGTTTTCAAGTCATTTTTAATTTCTAAGTATTGTAACCTATGTTTTTAATCTTAATGAAAATTCTAAGTTTTTAAGCTAAGTTGTGATTCCTGTTTTTCTTAAAGTTAAAAAGCCTTTCATAAGCTGTTTTAAGCTCTATTAAAATCATACAAGCAACCTGTTTTAAGAGAAATACTAAGTACTTAAGAAAAATTTTACAAAAACCAAAAAAATCCACCCTTAAAATACCAAAGCTTTTTGGATGATAAGCCGGATTTGGATGGGCTTATGGACACTACTAGCTTATCTTTGATAAGCTAGAGCTAGTAGATAAGCTCTTTTGAGCTCATTTGCCCTGTTTTGAGCAAGGGCCTTTGTAAGTTTCATTTTTCCATTTTTAGCTTATTTACTATTCAACTGCTTATTTGTGCTTATTGTCTGCTTATATTTGCTTATTTGTGTTTGCTTATGATGTTTAATGCTTATTATGCTTGTTTTATAGTTTAGAAACCATTTGTTTGAGTTTTCATATAATCTGTCTTAAAATAGCTTATAAACTAGCACAATCTGTTTTAGCTTATTTGATTGCTTATTGGTTGTTTAAATATGCTTAATATTGCTTATTATGCTTGTTAGATATCTGGTCTTAAGGGGTTGTTCATAAAAGATTTAAGTTTTCAAGTTAAAAAAGCATTTAAGAGTTTAAAGGGGTGTTTGGCATAACTGTTTTAATGGGTCAAAATGGGTCAAGATTGCATTTTGACACTTGAGTCAGTTTAGTTTAGCTTAAAGTAGTCCAAAAATTTAGTTTGTTTAAGTGTTTAAGTGTTAAATCTTATTTTTAAGGTTTTAAGAGTATATTGTTTGAACCTGTTAGGTTATAGCTTATTTTATTTACTTATTTGATTGTGCTCTTGCTTATTGTTGATTTGTGATGTTTTTGAGTTTGTGCAAGTGTTAAAAACTGGTTTGAAATAAAGCTCTAAAGGCTGCAATTGTTGTTTTAAGTTTTTTGCCAAAACTGTCAAAAGTGCTAAGTGTTTAAATTTTTTGAGAAATTGCTTTTTCAAATGCTTGTTGTGGCTTATTGTGAATTTTAAAATGCTTTTTGATTGTTGATTCTTGTTCTTTGAGGTCTAAATTTAATCTGTTTGTAGGTTATATAGTCATAAGGATCTGTTTGTTTGCTTATTTTTAAGCTCAAAATTGGTGTTTTGTTAAGATTACAAAAGTTGCAAAAATTTGTCTAAGTGTTGAATCTGTGTGAGATGCCTTTTTCATGAAGCTTTTTAAGTGCTTATCTGAATTTCAAACTGCTTTTTCATTGTTGCTTATTGTAGCTTTTTGGCCATTCTTCTTAGTGGTATAAGCCACTAAGCCATAAGGATCCTTTTGCTAGCTTATTTTTAAGCTAGAAAAGTCCCTTTTGGCCTTTTTGCTTATCAGTTTTGGCCAAAAAGCTATTTGCTTATTTAGGCTTATTAGCTTATTGCTTTTGCTTATTCTAGGTTTAGTTTAGCTTATTAGGTTAGTTTAAGCCCAATTTAGCTTATTTCTTTTAGTTTAGAGCTTATTTTAGCTTATTTGCCTTTTAGCTTAGAATTTCTAAGTTTTATAGCTTATTGATTAATCTGTCTTTCTAGCTTATTTTGCTTGCTTATTTTTGTTCTTAATTGCTTTTTAGATATAGTTTAAGTTCATGTCTTAGCTTATTTCGAGTTTGCATTGCTTATTAGTGCTTAAAGTAGCCAAACAGTTAGCCATTTAAGTGTCTTAGTATACTTAGCTTATTCTGTCACCCGTTAACAACTTATTTTATGCTTATTTTTGATTTATAAAAAAAATGCTTTTGTAAAAATTGCTTATTTAGTGCTGTTCTAAAAAGTTGTAAAAAAATGAAAAGTAAAAAACATTTGGGAATTGGGGGAAGCCAAGGGTAAGCAGGACTCGAACCCGAGACCTCTACCCCAATTCAACCAAACGTTTTTTACACATACTCCCTCTACCACTCGCCCTTGGGACTTTTTCAGTTATGTTTTGCAATATTAATCTTTTATATACGTTTTGACTCTTTTGTATAATAAGTTGTTTTAGCTTATTTCACAACTTATTTGATAAGCTGTTTTTACCACTTTATTTTTCTTAAATTCCTCACTGTCAAGCTATTTTTCATGATTTTCTAGATTTTTTATAAATTGTTTAGTATTTTTTATATTTAATTTTTGTTAAAATCGTTTTTAATTCATAAAAAATTATAAAAAAGTCAAAAAAATATAATTCTTTTTTAGAAATATTTCTTTTAACATTTAGAACCTAGGAAAATTAGATTTGCTTTCGTAGGGTTAAAATTGTAAAATTTGGTTTTTTAAAGAACCGGATTGAATCCCTTCATGTTTTTAGAGTTTTTAAGCCCTTGTCACTTCCGTTTTTGGTATAGTTTTCTTTGTTCTAGCATTTTAGTCAATTAAGATTTAAAAAATTCAAAATGATTATTTTAAGATTTAATTTTGATAATTTAGGGTTTTTAGGTCACGTTTTAGGATTCTCGGTTTGCGTTCTTAGTAAAATTTGTTTTTCCCTTAATTGTTTTTAAGTGTTTACCTTAATTTTCCCGTAGCTTTAGAAATCCAATCATAATCTTGTTTTATTCAAGCATCGATTATCAAAACGACTCTTGACTTTCAATTGCATTCCTCGTTGGGGATAACGACCCGGGAATCATACTTCCGGTTTACTACATTGAGAGATTTTTGATTCTTATCCTTATATTTATATATTTATAAGTATATTTTATATTTATATTTATATATTTACTTTAAAGGGTATAATCGATCTCGATCAATTTTAGCGCCGCTGCCAGGGAGGATTGTTTATGATTGTTGAGCCGTTTGACAATTTGTGTTTGAAGATCTTTCCGTGTGAAGTTATTTTGCTTATTTTATTTAAAAAAAAATACAAAAATAATTTTCTTTTATTAGTGTATATATAATATAAAGAAAAAAAAATCAAAAAATTAAAAAAATTGTACATAAAAAGAAATAAAATTCACCATCAATATGATACTTTCAATTGAAGTATTATCATTAATAAGTTCGCGAACCAAAGATCAAAAACTTACCTTTTGTGTCTCTCGCGAGGTACGGTTCACCTTCGAAAGTTAAACAAACTATAAGAGGGGTATAAGGCGGGTTGTTCCATGGAACTACGACCCTAAAGGAGAAAGGTTTTTAATAGCTTCGCGCTTTCCTACTCCTCCGCTCCTTTGTGAGTTTATCTCTTTGAAGAGCTACCGAGAAGCGAGTTGATTATTAGGTTTAAGTGTCTTATCTCATTCTCCGTTATTAATATATATTGTGAATACATTATTGAAAAACAAAAAAAAGTAAAAAATTAAAAATATAAAAAAATTAGTATAAATTTTCTTTTTATATTTTAGTGCATGCGCACTCGTTCTCAATCTCGTAGTGTCGTGTGTTGTTGTGTTGCATAAGTCCTCGGTGGCGCGCTCTTGGCAGTTTGAGAGGTGTGCGTTCGCGCTTCTCGAAGTGTTGTTTTGCTTCGTCATACGTTTTTTTAGTATGTTTTTTAGTTTATAAGACATGAGAGTTTTGTCATAATGTGTGTGTCCTTTTCTAACGTCTACTTTATGGCGAGTGTATAATGGTTGTTGGTGTGTTATTTATAGGTTTTATCTTGCACAGTACTTGTTTGTGGTGTGTGGGGAGTAGAAACTATAGTGTGTGTTGTCTATATTGTCTTAGTGTGTTTTGTGTTTAGGATGCTGTCGGGGAAATCTTCATCTTATCGCTTGCACTCGACAAGAGATTCAGTTCATTATGAATCGTATATGTGTGCTCTATCGCTCGCATTGTCATAGCGCTAGCATGTATGATGTTATGATGGTGTGTGTGCTAGACGCGGACGTCGCAAGGTTGAAGCCGATCTGTCGCGGTGGGTTTCAATTTGGGGGCATATTGTTCAGTGACGCGAAATTGAGGGTGGGAAACGAGTATCGCGTCTGCCTGGGGAATGCAATTGTACGGGCTTTGTGCACTCCCATAGGCAATCCGTCTAGGATATGTTACTTAATTGTGATGTTTTATTGTTCTGTTTGTGCGTTGATTCTTACCTCAGCTTTTGCATGTGTAATGTGTGTCGTTGATTGTATATTGCTTTCTATAAGTATTTTATATTGTAGAGGATTGAGTTGGATAGGAGTTTTTGTGTGTAGAGATGTTGATTTGGATTTGTTAATGGTGGGAGTCAATAATTATCGATTTTTGGCGCCGCTGCCGGGGAGGATTGTATACGATTGTTGAGCCATTTGACAATTTGTGTTTGAAGATCCTTCCGTGTGAAGTTATTTTGTTTATTTTCATATATAATAAGAACGAAGATAACTCAAAAAACATTTTTTCTTTTCCTGTTGTTTATTAGTGTAATTTATAATATAAAAAAAACCATTTTGCTTAATACATTATTAAGAGGTAGAGAGGATAGTATGTTGTTGATCCATTAGTGAGTGAGATGTGGTGAGAGTGGTGGTGTAGATAGATTTGTTAGGTATCGAGAGTTTCGCGTGTGTCGGTGTGAGATGAGAGAGAGACAGATGAGATTTAGATATCATGTGTGTTGGATAGAGTAGAGGGATCGAGATGTGCGGCGCGCTCGCAGATATCAGACGTTAGCGATGGTGTGGTGTAGAGGTCACTGAGTTTAGAATAATGCAGTAAAGGCATATAATACATTTCAAACTGAATATTATCCATTAATAAGTTCCCGAACCAAAGAATCAAAAACTTACCTTTTGGGTCTCTCGCGAGGTACGGCTCACCTTCTTTAGTGTTGTGATAGCTGAGAGTGTGTGATAGTGATATCAGGAGTAGTGAAGTCTCATCGCAAACTCCCGCTTAACGCTTGTTGTGACGTTGTATGTGTCTATTGTTTGTGATCTAGTGTGGTACCGAGAAGAAGAACAGGAGAGGATTAGCTCGAGTTGAGATTGATTAGGCGATTTTAAGTCGTGTCGCTAGATCTTTCTTGATCATCTCATTGTCCGTTATTAAACTATATTTAGAGTGTGTGGAAGATACATTTTTGAAACAAACCAATAAAAATAAAAAATCAAAAAAGATATAGAGAAGAATGTTGTGTAAGAGGAGAGATATGAGAGAAAAGTTATAGAGAGTAGGATAAATGCCCGAGGTGGATAAAAAAATGTGATGTGTGTGAGTAGAGTAGTATAGAGATGAGTAATTTGTTTGTGTTTCTCTTTTTACATTTTAGTGCATGCGCGACTAAGAGACTGCTCGGGGGTGTTGGTGTATTCTAGATTATCTCTGTAATTCTAAGACCGTCAAACAACAATAAGAGTCAATTTGACTTTTGTTGAACCATTTAATCTTGTGGAACCAATTGAAAATCAAGCTCCTCCCGTAGTTACGATGGATGATACTCGTACTATGGCTCAATTGCTCGAAGCACCCACCGTGGGTTACGAGGATGCCATCATTGTGCCCGAAATCACCGCGGGCAACTTTGAGCTTAAGCACGGTTTACTTACCCTCGTTCAAAACAAAAAATTCTTCGGACATGACAAAGAAGACCCTCATGCTCACATATGATATTTCAACAAGATCACTTCTACGATGAAGTTCCCGAACGTCCCGAGTACGTCGGTAAAGCTTATGCTTTTCCCATTTTCCCTCGAGGGTGTCGCCCGAATTTGGCTTGAAAAAGAACCCCCTCGATCGATTCTTACATGGGATGATCTTGTTTCGAAATTCATCAACAAATTCTTCCATCCTTCCTAAAACAACAAATCTTCAAAAATGAAATCACGAGATTTCAACCAAATAAATAATAAAAAACCGGGGGGGGGGGGGATTTGATTGAACTTTCTTATCGAGGCATGAGACCGATTCAATGATTCTTCTTCGGGACATGCCCACATCTTGGATTTTCAGGAGTTACATCAACTCGATACTTTCCTATAAATGCTTTGAACTCTAATGATCAAGATTAGTTGAATTCCGGCCTGCGATTGGTGGTAACTTTTTTTGGATTAATGCACCAGTGATTGATTGCCTAAGGATCATTGAAAGCAAATCATATGTTTGGGGGGTAAAAAAAAATATAAAAAAAAAAATTCACGTAACAAACCGTTGTTGGGTTTGGTTTTTGGCCAAAAAAAAAAAGCCCCCAAAAAAAAAAAAGGGGGGGGGGGTTTTGGGGGTGATAAGTGGCCGAGCAGTTTAACCCGGTATTTCTCTCCCGATGTTGTCGAACTTATAGATATGGGTGAAACGCTTTTATCTTCTCGAGATAAGAAAAATAAAATCCAAGCTCCGCTCCCGTGAAGCGGTCGATGGATATGTTAATGTGCCCAAGCTCCCGCTCCCGTAAAAGCGGTCGAGGAAAGTTGTGTTACTTGCGGTGGTGCTCATTCTTACCGAAATTGTCCCGCCACCGATGGCAACGTTTATCGTGACAATATTCAAGAATATGTTTCCCAAGCCGCCGCAGCTAATTTCAATCAAGGAAATACCGGTTACCGAGCCCCGATTGCTAATCAAATTCGACCTCCCGGTTTTCCTCCCGTTCAACAAAACCAAGGAAATAACCAAAACCGTTACAACCAAAACCGGGGGAATAATTACAACCAAGGCCAAATTTATCGACCCCCGATTAATCAACCCCTGGTTCCCCAAGCTCCACTTTACCAAGCTCTGGCTCCGCAAACACAAGGTGTGTCGAAGGATGATTTTCAAAACTACGTCAAAGCTAATGATGCAGTGATGAGAAATATGCAAAATCAAAATCAAAACTTGCAAAATCAAATGACCAATTTAACGGACATGCTTTCCAAATTCTTGAATTCCAATACCGCTTCTACTTCAGGTTCAGGGACACTCACTAGTAATACCATTACTAACTCGAAGGTAGATTTGAAGGGTATTACCACCCAAAGCGGTGTCACTTATCAAGGATCCACGAGTCCTACTACTTCTTCTTCTCCTCCTAAAGTAGTGGAACGTGAAACCGAGGTGACAAAGGACACGACGCCTCCTACTAATAACAGAAGCACCAAAGATGTCCAACCTTCAGTTGTCCAAATTCAATCCCAAGTACCAAATTCTGAGCCCGTTGTTGCTCCCGTTAGTGCTCCGATGCCTAACCCGAAACCTTCGATTCCGTATCCTTCGAGGCGTAATGATGAAAGGCACCGTGAAAAAGCTAACGACTAAATTGAGAAATTCTACAAAATCTTTAAAGATTTGAGTTTCAAAATTAGCCTCACGGATGCTTTGATTCTTATGCCAAAATTTGCCTCGACTCTTAAAGCTTTAATTATTTGTTACTTGGGGGTGGGGGTTTATTTGAATTTTTGATTGGAAACAAAGAAAAATTAAGTGAAATGGCTAGAATACCTTTAAATGAGCATTGTTTGGCGGTTATCCTCAACAAGTTACCCAAAAAACTTGGAGACCCCGGCAAATTTCTCATACCGTGTGATTTTCCCAGAATGGATGAGTGCTTAGCCTTGGCCGATCTTGGCGCTAGCATTAATCTCATGCCATTATCCGTGTGGAAAAAGCTTTCTCTTTCGGAGCTCACTCCCACTTGTATGACTCTTGAACTTGTGGACCGTTCGATCTCCCAACCGATCGGTATCGCCGAAGATGTCGACGTAAAAGTAGGAAAGTTCTAATTCCCGGCCGACTTTGTAGTCGTAGACTTTGATGCCGATCCCCGAGTACCCCTAATTCTCGAGAGATCCTTCTTAAAAATCGGACGTGCTTTGATTGATGTGTACGAAGGAGAATGAACTCTTCATGTTGGAAAAGAAGCCGTAACATTCAATCTTGATCAAACTTCGAGATACTCCTCTAATTATGAAGATATGATGGTGAACCAAATTGACGTCATTGAAATGTCTTGTGAGGAGTATTCTCAAGAAGTTCTCAGTTTCTCCGATGTGATCGCGAGTGGCAATCCCACTCCTTATTATGACCCGATCATTTCTACCTCTTTTTCGACTCTCACTCCCTTCGGGGATAGTGATTTTCTTCTGGAGGAAGTCGATGCTTTTCTCGCTCTTGAAGATGATCCAACTTCACCAGAAGTTGATGACTCTTACTATGACTCGGAGGGGGATATTCTTCTTCTTAAAGCATTTCTCAATGATGATCCATCATTACCTCCTCCCACTCAAGGAAATTATTTACCTGAAATTCGAAAAGAACTTAAAGTTTGTGAAGCTAAAACTGATAAATCTTCAATTGATGAACCTCCTGAGGTCGAACTCAAGGACTTACCTCCTCATCTCGAATACGCATTTTTGGAAGGTAACAACAAGTTGCCCGTCATTATTCTCATAAAGGTTTTGAAGTCACACAAGCGAGCCATCACTTGGAAACTCTCCGACATCAAGGGTATTAACCTGGAATTTTGTGGCCTATACACTATGCTAGTAAAACAATGAACGAGGCAGAATCGCATTACACCACGACGGAGAAAGAAATGTTAGCCGTGGTGTATGCCTTCGAAAAATTCCGGTCTTACCTCGTCTTGAACAAAAGCATTGTGTATACGGATCACTCCGCCCTAAAATATCTCTTTGCTAAAAAAGATTCCAAGGCGAGATTGCTCCGGTGGGTTCTCCTCCTTCAAGAGTTCACATTCAAAGTAATTGACACAAAAGGAGCCGAGAATCTCGCGGCCGATCATCTTTCCCGATTAGAAAATCCTTATGAAAATGTGCTCGACCCAAAGGAGGTAAATGAAACGTTTCCTCTCGAGACACTTAATATGGTGACTTTTCGTGGTGACTCAAGTACCCCGTGGTTTGCCGATTATGCAAATTACCATGTGAGGAATTTCATTGTTAAAGGAATGTCGTCTCAGCAAAAGAACAAGTTTTTCAAGGATGTTAAACAAAACTTTTGGGACAACCCCTATTTGTTCAAAATATGTGAGGATCAAATGATCCGGCGGTGTGTTGCTGGCCAAGAAGCTGTTGACATCCTCATAGCTTGCCATAGTGGACCCACCGAGGGATATTACGGTGCCAACTACACAGCCAAAAAAGTTTTTGACTTAGGATTTTATTAGCCCACGATTTACCGAGATGCCCATGACTTGGTCACCCGATGTGACACTTGTCAGCGACAAGGAACAAAATTCACAACATTAAGAATTCCACAAACATCCATCCAAGTTTGTTGAAAATCATTGACTGTGGTCATCGATTTCATGGGCCGTTCCCGTCTCACGTGGGCAGACTAAATATAATACTCGAGGCGTCGACACAATACAAATGGGATGAAGCGAAAGCGCTCCCCACCAACGACGCCCGAGTAGTTTGCAAATTTCTTAAATCTCTCGTCAACCCCCCCCCGCCCCCCGATTAGTGCCCCTCTTGCTATCATAAGTGTAACGCGGAACCCATTTTAGCCAATGACAAATTTCCCCGAACAAAAAAATGTTCATGCTTAAATACGGAGTTACTCACCGTCTCTCTACCGTGTATCACCCACAAACAAGTGAGCAAGTTGAGGTATCCAATCGTGGCTTGAAACGAATTCTTGAAATGACCAGGGCGTGAACCGTGCCTCTTGGCATAGATAAAACTATAATGATGCACTTGGGCATTCCATACCGCTTACAAAACACCCATCGGGTTGTACCCCATACCAACTCGTGTACGGAAAGTCATGTCATCTAAAGATCGATCTTAGCATAAAGCTTACGGGCCTTGAAGCCTCAAACATTGACCTTAGATACCGCGGGCGATCACCGAAAAGTTCAAATCAATGACTAAATGGAACTTCGTGATCATCTAAGAGAGACTCTTTGATCTATACAGAGAAAAACAAAGAGATCCATGACACAAAGATCAAAATCCCATTTCAACTCGGTGAACAATCCTCCTCTTTAACTCTCAATGAAGATGTTCTCCAGGCAAGTTAAAACCCGTTGGACCGGACGTTCAACCATTCCCCAAGTCCTTTTCATATGACACCGATGAGGTATTATCTCAAACTCCGGGCTAAATTCAAGTTAACAGTCATGAATTAAGCACAACGTTGGAGGGGACGTACCAAAATTGGTTGTCCCGGATCTTTAAACCTTCCCCAAGGACAAATGAATTCGAGGATTGGGTCAAGCTTAGTGACCCTAAACAAGCGCTTCGTGGAAGACACCTCATGCTAATCCGTAGTTATCTTAAGTAGTAAATTGAATAAGTGTTTTTTTGGTGAAGAGGTTGCCTCTTTCTCATACTCGGTTGCCTTGTGTTTTGTGATTGTACAGGATTGTCCCAGATTATTGAAACCTCTCGGCTCGCTTTTGTCTTCGATCACTTCGAGCTTCAAAACCTTCAGCTTCAATTGGGAATCCAATAACCTAATCTAATCGATCTACGTTATCTTTAAGCATACTTAATAAACGGCTTAGGATTTACGTAGAGACCCTTCTTAAAACATCGAGGACAATGTTTAATTCTAGTATGGGGGGATCTATCGATTTGATTGTGCCTGCAGCTGTTGTTTTCGCGTAATCCCATTTTTACCACCAAAATTTCAAAAAAATGAAAAAATTTTAAAATTTTCAAAAATAAAATAAGTGTTTTGTCACAATTTTGACTTTCCTGCTGGGTAGAATAAGAATAAATTTTGACCCGATCGAGCGTGTTGAGCTCTAGCTAGTTCCTTAACTTTTAGACTAAGCGTTCACGAAAATTCGCGAAGAACGAAAAATGATAGAGTTAATTATGAGTTGGATGCTAAACAAGGATTAGTTGGAAATCTTAAAGCACTGTATGTAATTTGTGGCTTTTTCTCCGATAAGCTCTTAACCGGATTAATATACGTGCTATTTTTGGAGATTAAACTTAAATCAACAATTTTTATGTGGTTAATGGCAAAAAAAATTATTCTTAATTCAAACTTATACTTGAATTTTTCAAAAAGAAGTCTTCTCTAATAAAAAATAAATAAATAAATAAATTATGAAAAATGATGAAAAATGAAAAAAATATAATAAATATAAACTGTGGGCTGATAAAAGTTTGCTGTATCTTGCCGGCTCACAACCGATGTTACAGCCTTCTAAAGAAAGCCCATAGTAAGAATAAAAATCCGAGACTGATAAAAGTTTGCTGCATCTTGCCGGCTCACAACCGATGTTGCAGCCTTCTAAAAGGTCGAGGGTTACAATTGCATCAATGTTTAATATTAAGTGTGAATTAATAAATAGATCTCTTTTTGTTAAATTTAAATATGCTTTTGAACTTTGACTATTTCATTTTAAGTTTTTAAATAAGCTATGTATATACGGGAAACCTAAGAGTTTTTGAAACCAAAGGTCCGTGAGTCCCGATACTAGTCTCTGTGAGGTGTCAAAAGCCTGGTCACTTAGCCGCAAGGTTGGGATGTGCCAAGACGAAAGTCGCTACATGGGATGATCTCGCCTTCAAACTCATTATTCTCGGGTGGAACGTGAAACATAGAATTTTGCAAAACGTTGATCCATGGTTGAAATTCAAAATGGCACATTCACCTAAGATATAATAATTGTCGGGAGTGAAAAGTTCACAAGTTGCAAATATGAGTAGTGTTAGCATCTTAACTGATATTTAACTGTGATTTCGTTTTAAGCTTGGTTTGGAGCGAGTGAAAAGTCGAGGACGATGAATTTATCCTTTTTGGGGCATTCTCGGATCGAAATGCATCTTGTTCTGTGATCCCTAAAGGTTATGAAAATAACAAAAGTCAAATTAGTTAGTTGCTAATATATATAAAAATAATAAATAAATAAATAAAATACAAAAATATTAGGGATAAGTGTATATCTTTAAAAATGGTAAAAACGGGGGCTTTTCCAAACTCTTGATTCTTTAATTCCCCTCGATGAACACTTAGCTACTTTTCGAGGTAATTAGTCGAGGGGGATTAAGATTCTTAGTTTTCTAAGTGCTTACCTATAGCATTGCGTGAGGACACGACAATATCTTAGTATGGGGGATTTTGGTATGCGTTTAATTACACATAACTTTAACCACTAAAATCGGACTTAAATGACTAAAACATACCAAAAATATATTGTATTTGTATGTTTTACATTTGTATTATGCAGGAAATGGATATCTAAGAAAAGGACAAAAATCGAAGCCAAAAGGACAAAACCAAGCACGAGAACGGAAAGAGCGTAAAGAGAAGTCAAAATCAAAGCCAAGTCAAAAAGTCAAAGTCAATCCCGGGATGAGGCATTGGAAAGAACATCGAAATCCGAACCTGAAAACCTAAATTGCCAAAAGTGGGCCCATCCATACCCACCTAGTGGGCCCGGGAAAACCCACTTATATCTTATAAGCCTTAAGCCTTAATAAAATCCCAACACCATTTTTATCTATACTCGACCCAACAACACTAGCCCAACACCACCTTTTATAAACACTCCCGTTACCCTTTTAAAACTCACCCCCGTTAGTCCTTAAAAGGACTAACGGTGCAATCCCAACCCAAACTCTAAGGACCTTTAATATAAACACTCATACAACGTTGAGGGACCATTTTTTACAACCCACTAAACTCGTACCATGCACCAATCAAACAAAAAGGATAACCCCTTTTCCCGCTCACACCCCTATTGTTACTATTCACCCTCCATCCCCAAAATTACTCTTACCCCGAGGTTAAACCCACTTAAAATCCCTTCTAGAAGCCAATAATGATGCAATGAGTGACGTATTTGGGCTCTAACACGTTGGCGATCCAAGGCAATCACTGGGAATGATTACGTGGATACATCCAAGGGCTAAGATAAATTTAAAGAAGCACAAGTTGATTTGAAGGGCCAAGATTGATGCTGCTTTTCCTCTCGCACGAGAAAACCAAGCCAAGGATCTAGGTCCTTCTATCCGACCTATAAATAGAGGGCTTAACCCTTGTAGTGAGGGAGAGTTATTCTAATTTTTTGGGACATTCTCGGATCAAAATGCATCTTGTTCTATGATCCCTAAAGGTTATGAAAATAAAGAAAGTCAAATTAGTTAGTTGCTAAAAAAAGAAAAAATACATAAATATTAGTGGTAATAAGTGTATATCTTTAAAAATGATAAAAACGAGGCTTCTCTAAACTCATGATTCTTTAATTCACCTCGATGAACACTTAGCTACTTTTCGAGGTAATTAGTCGAGGGGGATCGAGATTCTTAGTTTTCTAAGTGCTTACTTATAGCATTGCGTGAGGACATGGAAATATCTTAGTATGGGGGATTTTGGTATGTGTTTAATTACACATACCTTTGACCACTAAAACCGGACTTAAATGACAAAAAACGTACCAAACATACATTGTATTTATATGTTTTGCATCTATATTATGCAGGTAACGGATATCTAAGAAAAGGACAAAAAATCAAAGCCAAAATGACAAAACTAAGCACGAGAACGAAAAGACCGTGAGAAGTCAAAAAGACTAAGTCAAAGTCAACGAAAAAGTCAAAGTCAAAGTCAACCTCGGGAAGTGGCATTGGAAAGAGCATCAAAAACCAAACCCAAAAACCTAAATTGCCAAAAGTGGGCCCACCCGTACCCACCTAGTGGGCCCGGGTCAACCCACTTATATCTTTATAAGCCTTAAGCCTTCAAAAAAGGCCCAAGTCCTTTTAAAACATACCCGGCCCAACACTAGCCCAACATCACCTTTTATAACACCCCATTAACCACATTCCCTTTTAAACTTAACCCCGTTAGTCCTTAAAAGGACTAACGGTGCAAACCATTTACTACTCCAAGGACCAAAGATGCACAAAACAAGGACTATGAATGCAAGAGATGTATACACCTTGAAGGGCCTTTATTGCAATTTTCCAAACTTCAAAATAACAGCGGGAACACTATACATATCCTTCATGTGTCCTGTCTCTACTACCCGCCAAATTTACACCAACACTATTCCCCTTTCTTCTCCACTTTGTCTACACACCCCACACCTTATCCCACCAGTTGCCACCTTGGAAATCCCTTGCATTTCTATTCGTCAAGGATTGAGGACAAAAAGATCAAGGGTGGAAATGACATGACTTGGACACTACTCAAATTGGATGGCTAGGATTGCTTTGTGACCTCTCTCACACAAGAAAAACAGCTGCAAGAGCTCTCACAAAGAAAGCACACCTCCTAGAATCTTCCTTAGTTTAGTATAAATAGGGTTCATTTGTAAGCCATTTGGCAGTGAGTTTTTATGTAGTTTTAACCTAGTTTTTAGTTTTCAAGTCATTTTTTTAATTTCCAAGTATTGTAACCTGTTTTTAATCTTAATGAAAATTCTAAGTTTTTAAGCTAAGTTGTGATTCCTGTTTTTCTTAAAGTTAAAAAGCCTTTCATAAGCTGTTTTAAGCTCTATTAAAATCATACAAGCAACCTGTTTTAAAAGAAATACCAAGTACTTAAGAATTTTTTTACAAAAACCAAAAAAATCCACCCTTAAAATACCAAAGCTTTTTGGATGATAAGCCGGATTTGGATGGGCTTATGGACACTACTAGCTTATCTTTGATAAGCTAGAGCTAGTAGATAAGCTCTTTTGAGCTCATTTGCCCTATTTTGAGAAAGGGACTTTGTAAGTTTCATTTTTCCATTTTTAGCTTATCTACTATTCAACTGCTTATTTGTGCTTATTGTCTGCTTATATTTGCTTATTTGTGTTTGCTTATGATGTTTAATGCTTATTATGCTTGTTTTATAGTTTAGAAACCATTTGTTTGAGTTTTCATATAATCTGCTTAAAATAGCTTAAAAACTAGCACAATCTGTTTTAGCTTATTTGATTGCTTATTGGTTGTTTAAATATGCTTAATATTGCTTATTATTCTTGTTAGATATCTGGTCTTAAGGGGTTGTTCATAAAAGATTTAAGTTTTCAAGTTAAAAAAGCATTTAAGAGTTTAAAGGTGTGTTTGGCATAACTGTTTTAATGGGTCAAAATGGGTCAAGATTGCATTTTGACACTTGAGTCAGTTTAGTTTAGCTTAAAGTAGTCCAAAAATTTAGTTTGTTTAAGTGTTAAATCTCATTTTCAAGATTTTAAGAGTTTATTGTTTGAACCTGTTAGGTTATAGCTTATTTTATTTACTTATTTGATTGTGCTTTTGCTTATTGTTGATTTGTAATGTTTTTGAGTTTGTGCAAGTGTTAAAAACAGGTTAGAAAGAAAGCTCTAAAGCCTGCAATTGTTGCTTTAAGTTTTTTGCCAAAACTGTCAAAAGTGCCAAGTGTTTAAAAAATTTGAGAAATTGCTTTTTCAAATGCTTGTTGTGGCTTATTGTGAATTTTAAAATGCTTTTTGATTTTTGATTCTTGTTCTTTGAGGTCTAAATTTAATCTGTTTGTAGGTTATATAATCATAAGGATCTGTTTGTTTGCTTATTTTTAAGCTCAAAAGTGGTGATTTGTTAAGATTGCAAAAGTTTGTAAAAATTTATCTAAGTATTGAATCTATGTGAGATGCCTTTTTCATGAAGCTTTTTAAGTGCTTATTTGAATTTCAAACTGCTTTTTCATTGTTGCTTATTGTAGCTTTTTGGCCATTCTTCTTAGTGGTATAAGCCACTAAGCCATAAGGATCCTTTTGCTAGCTTATTTTTAAGCTAGAAAAGCCCCTTTTGGTCTTTTTGCTTATCAGTTTTGGCCAAAAAGCTATTTGCTTATTTAGGCTTATTAGCTTATTGCTTTTGCTTATTCTAGGTTTAGTTTAGCTTATTAGGTTAGTTTAAGCCTAATTTAGCTTATTTATTTTAGTTTAAAGCTTATTTTAGCTTATTTGCCTTTTAGCTTAGAATTTTTAAGTTTTATAGCTTATTGATTAATCTGTCTTTATAGCATATTTTGCTTGCTTATTTTTGTTCTTAATTTTTTTTAGATATAGCTTAAGTTCCTGTCTTAGATTATTTCGAGTTTGCATTGCTTATTAGTGCTTAAAGTAGCTAAACAGTTAGCCATTTAAGTGTCTTAGTATACTTAGCTTATTCTGTTACCCTTTAACAACTTATTTTGTGCTTATTTTTGATTTATAAAAAAAGTGCTTTTGTAAAAATTGCTTATTTAGTGCTGTTCTATAAAGTTGTAAAAAAAATGAAAAGTAAAAAACATTTGGGAATTGGGGGAAGCCAAGGGTGAGCAGGACTCGAACCCGAGACCTCTACCCCAATTCAACCAAACGTTTTTTACACACACTCCTTCTACCACTCACCCTTGGGACTTTTTCAGTTATGTTTTGCAATATTAATCTTTTATACACGTTTTGACTCTTTTGTATAATAAGATGTTTTAGCTTATTTCACAGCTTATTTGATAAGCTGTTTTCACCACTTCATTTTTCTTAAATTCCTCACCGTTCAAGCTATTTTTCATGATTTTTCCAGATTTTTTATAAATTGTTTAGTATTTTTTATATTTAATTTTTGTTAAAATCGTTTTTAATTCATAAAAAATTATAAAAAGTCAAAAAAATATAATTCATTTTTAGAAAATTTTCTTTTAACATTTAGAACCTAAGAAAATTAGATTTGCTTTCGTAGGGTTAAAATTGCAAAATTTGGTTTTTTAAAGAACGAGATTGAATCCTGATAACGTTTTTAGAGTTTTTAAGCCCTTGTCGCTTCCGTTTTTGGTATAGTTTTCTTTGTTCTAGCATTTTAGTCAATTAAGATTTAAAAAATTCAAAAAGATTATTTTAGGATTTAATTTTGATAATTTAGGGTTTTTAGGTCACGTTTTAGGATTCTCGGTTTGCGTTTTTAGTAAAATTTGTTTTTCCCTTAATTGTTTTTAAGTGTTTACCTTAATTTTCCCGTAGCTTTAGAAATCCAATCATAATCTTGTTCCATTCAAGCATCGATAATCAAAACGACTCTCGACTTTCAATTGCATTCCTCGTTGGGGATAACGACCCGGGAATCATACTTCCGATTTACTACATTGAGAGTTTTTTTATTCTTATCCTTATATTTATATATTTATAAGTATATTTTATATTTATATTAATATATTTACTTTAAAGGGTATAATCAATCTCGATCACATATGCTCGAGGAGGTTGTGTTGAGCTTGCTTTCGATGTTGTTTTTGATCCTTTTAGCAAGTATCTAATTTGGTCTTCAAGCTCAAGAAGTCATCGGTCAGATGTTTTAGGCACATCTTGAGGTAAAGAGATTGCCTTGACCGGTTTAGCAAAGTCTCTTGGGCCACTCTAACTTTCGTTATCATAGAGGTGGCGATGTCAAACATTTACTGACATAGGTGGCGATGTCTACTTTCATGTTGGGCCACCAATACAATTACTTCAAATCATGGTACATCTTATCTGATCAAGGGTAGATAGAGTACTTAGACTTATGTGATTCATGCATAATCAGATCTCTTAAGTTTCCAAGGTGTGGTAACCAACTCCTGTTCTGAATATAGAGGGTTCCATTGGGACGAGTTCAAACTCCTTATCATACCACGAAGATTTTCTTCCTTAACATTCTCCTCTTTCATTGCCTCAGCTTGAGCAATCAAAATTTAGGATGGAAAGTTTAAATCGATTGTCAAAACTAAGGCTCGAACTCGTAGCGGCTTTATCCGTTCCTTTTGGCTTAAAGCATCTGCCACGACATTCTCCTTTCCAGGGTGATAACGAATCTCACAATCATAATCACTGAGTAATTCCAACCATCAACGTTGTCTCATGTTCAGCTCCTTCTAATCAAGGATGTGTTGCTGGATTCTGTGATCGGTGAACACTGTACACTTTGTGCCATATAAGTAGTGCCTCTAAATCTTTAGAGCGAACACCACAGCTTCTAACTCTAAATCGTGAGTCGTATAATTCTTCTCATGAACTTTGAGTTGTCGGGATGCATAGGCTATAACTTTCTCCTTTTGCATTAACACGACACCTAAGCCCTTATGCGAAGCATCGAAGTAAACCATAAAGTATTCAGTTCCTTATAGCAATGCCAAAATTGGTGCACTGCACAGTTTCTGTTTCAACAATTGAAATGCTTCCTCTTCTTCTCTTCTCATTCGTATTTGACATTCTTCTGAGCCAGTTTGGTTAGAGGTTTCGCTATCTTAGAGAAACCTTTGATAAATCATCGGTAATAACTGACAAGTCCTAGGAATTGACGTATTTTTGTCGGAGTCGTGGGCGTTGCCCAATCCTTGATTGATTTAGTTTTAGCGAGATTAATGTGAATACCTTGACTATCAATCACGTGACCGAGAAATTGCACTTTCGGGAGCCAGAATTCACACTTAGAGAATTTGGCGTACACTTCTTCCTTCTTAAGTAATTCTAAGAGAAGCTTAAGGTGTTCCTCGTGCTCCTTCTTACTTCTTTAGTAGATCAAGATGTCGTCAATGAATACTATCACGAACTCATTCAAGTACGGCTTGTACACCCGATTCATGAGATCTATGAATACTGCCGGTGCGTTGGTCAAACCAAACGACATGACCTGAAACTCATAGTGACTATAATGGGCCTTGAACGCGGTCTTAGGAACATCCTCTTCTCGAACTCTGAGTTGGTGATAACCAGACCTCAGGTCGATCTTCGATTAGACGCTAGATCCTTGTAGTTGATCAAACAAGTCATCGATCCTTAGGAATGGGTAACGGTTCTTCACGGTTAGCTTGTTCAATTCACGATAATCGATGCACATCTTGAAGAATCCATCCTTCTTCTTGACAAACAAGACCAGAGCTCCCCACGGTGAGGAACTTGGTCTTATAAATCCTTTGTCTGAAAGTTATTGCAATTGGTTCGACAACACTTGCATTTCTGACGGGGCTAGTTTATAAGTGTGACAACCGTAATTTGAACAGGTTAGTTTATACCTTTAGAAATGGCTAAGTGTTCATTTTGTATGTTTCTTGAGTGCTATGTGTTCATTATGTAGATTGAAGGGGTTTTCGTATGTGTATGATGTCATTTTAAAGGTAAATGATTATCTTATTTGGTGTGCATATGAGTTAGTGTTAAGTATTCCATTTGTTCATGTGCGGTGATAATGAAAATGAAAGACGTGTTGCATGCATTGCTACGTTAATTCTTGGTCTTAAGGATTAAGCGTTTATAGGAAGTGTGTGATATTGGAAAGGAATAATGTGGTCGAAATATGGAAGTTGGTAGTAAACTTTCCATATATAGAAAGTGGATTTGGAAATGAAAAGTTATATTTAGAAAGTGTAGTGATTAACGTTTAAGTAAAAAGGTCTAATCAAATTAGCTTAGGTTTTTATAAAACTTAAGGAAATGAAGTAAATAAGTAAATTAATGATTTTATAAAAAAAAATATAAAAATAATAAATAGGGGTGTTAGGCGTCGGCTAGAAAAAAAAAATAAAACTAAAGACTTATCTATTTACAATTTTAACTAGACTAGGACTCAAATTAGATGCATATATAATCAAAGCCCTAGTTCTCCCTTTTCCCATTGTTGTGCCGGCGAAACCTTTTCCCCAAACCCTAGAAGTGTCGAATTTTGTTGGTGATCCAAGGGAAATCATTTAAGTGTTGTCTAGGTGCTTGTAATCAAAGGTAAGTATGCTTAATCTTAGTTAATTAATGTATTCATGTAACAAAATTAATGATGGATTCTAGTATTTCATAAAATATAATATATTAATGATATTAAATGATGTTAGAATGATTAGGGCTTGATTAGGGTCATGATCATGCAATTGGTTAGGTTAGATTTGCGATAAAAACTTGATTTAGGATAAACAAAATTTAGGGTTGTGTTTGCGAGTGATTATCTCCATGATGGTAATAGTTTTTTTGTGTTTCTGGGCTCTAAACAGTAGCTCATTGAATGTACTTTCCAGAAAATCTGGCCTCGAAAGTTTTTAAGGTCGGGAGGTCATTCAAATATTGGTTATACTAAAAGTTGTCAAAACAATAAATAGTCAGATTTAGGTCATGTTTGTGAGGGTAAAACCCTAACTTAAAATTTGAATTGAGCTTAGTCCTTCTACAGTAATTAAGTTCCATATGTATATAGAGAAAACCCAGAAGGATACCTTCTGATTTTATGTCTAAGTATGCTTTTTAGATCCAAACTATTTAGTGTGCAAACAGATCCAAATTGGGACTGTTTTGAAGTTTGATTTTCTTAGGAGTACTTGTGCATGTAATTAACTCTTAGGAATCTTAAGGTAGTTAATATACTCATTAATGAACATAGGTGATTTTTGGTTTAAATTATGGAGGTCAGTAAGTAAGGGTTTTGAGTACGTTAAGTCGCGTTAAAATTATGTAGTTTTGAACAAATTGTGACTAACTAGTGAAACTTGGTAATGAAGTGGTTAAAGTTGGGCATGGTGTCAGGGTGACCCGTGAGGGTAACTAAACATCTTAGACATCCATCATATGATTGTTACATATGCATTAACCTTTTGGCTTAGTAGCGTGTAACACGTGTTGTTTTGTTGTTTAGATTTTGTGCTAGTGTTTGTGGAAGCTGCAAAGTAATTAGGTGAGTTTCATAGCCCCTTTTTTCTTATGATTTATTGGGGTGAAAATGATGCAAAGTGTTTGGAAATGTTTTGATTACTGTGATAATGTGTTGTCAAAGATGCATGGACTATACGTGACTATTGTATGTTGTGTGCTACATGTTTTGTGATGTGATATTGAGAATTATGAACTAAGTCAGGGGGGATCACCTGCGGGTATCCATGGCCTGTTTAGTGGAAGGTACAGTGGCCTAGCGGGCATGATGGTTACTTTGAGAGTATCCACGGCCGGGGCTAAGGGGGTAACCACAGGGACCTTGGTACGATTGAGACGTCTTATAAACCGTTACTGGGAAATCGTGTAATTGGATTGTATTAGATTGGATTGTATTGGATTGGTTGTGCATGATAGCATGTATGATAGTTCATTTATTGTCCTGC
Source organism: Tanacetum coccineum (assembly GCA_026074375.1). Classification (NCBI taxonomy): domain Eukaryota; kingdom Viridiplantae; phylum Streptophyta; class Magnoliopsida; order Asterales; family Asteraceae; genus Tanacetum; species Tanacetum coccineum. The sequence continues at coordinate 21,765 of BQNB010040275.1, forward strand.
AATGTTTTCTTTATTATCACAGTAATGCGTAGTTTGGATTTTTATCGTGTCTTAAACCTATGACTCTCACCAACTTTATGTTGACGTTTTAAGCATCATTTTTAGGTGAGTATCGTGATGATAAGAAGGATGTTAAGAAGAGTGGCTAGAGTGACCCTAGGCATTACTTGTGGAGTTGTCTTTTCTAGTCTTTTCAGTGATGACATTTGTTTTGCTTGATACTTGTTTGTTGGAGATTGTTAGTATTTGGATCATTTTGTTTCGTGTATGACATTACTTTAGTACTGTAGGACTCCTCTATCTTGTGTTGGGTATTTTCATGACACATAGTGTCCATTTGATTTTTTTCCTTCATTTAGATTTCTCTATAGTAGACACCATTATGTTGTGATGATATGCATGATGTTACGTGATATGTGTGAAAACACATATCCATTTTATATCAAAATAAACCCAATAAAGACCAAAAACATAATAAAAATGGCAAAGATATGCTTGTTTTTGTGTTTTTTATGTGTAGGTACGGATAAAGCAAAAACCACAAGAAAACGGTTAAAACCGGGCAAACACGAACACAAGAACGGAAGAGCACGCAAAAAGCCAGGAAGAAGCTATCAAAGTCAAAAAGTCAACTCTCAGTCAGCTAAAGTCAAAGTCATAACAAGACAAAAATCACAAAAATACCAATCTTGTCCCTCAAAGTTAACAAAAATAATCCCAAAAAACCTAACGGTGTTAACTTTTATAACTTAAAAAGGTAATACCCGTTATTTCTTTATAACATAAATCCAATCCACAACCCAGGCCCAAACCCTTTAAACCTTGGCCCAAACCCAAATAGTTATAAATCCTGGGTCAACAACAAGTCAAACACACCCTTTTACCTCTTCAGTTAAAAATGAGCGGGAAAAGTAGTTTACTACTGTTCATCGTCTCCTCCATTCACCCACAGGGATAAAATCAAAGGGCTTTTGCTAATTGAGGGCTTAAAAGGGTAATTCAAGTATTAATGAGTGAGTTGGCAGGATAAAAACGTCACCAAGCAATGCTATTGGCCAAAACCCACTTGATGTGACACACGGGCAAGTAAGGAAACACAAGGAAAATGGTCATTTTACACTAATATTACTGACAAAGAAAGCACAAAAGGCTATAAACCACGGATTGCCACGCTGGCAATCCGTGTGAGCTCATAAGTGATCCAACGGTTGAAAGTGAGGACTCAATGATTAGAGGAATCAAGGGCCAATGATTGGAGGAGGATCTAACAAACTTTGGAGCCTAGAAGGTTCAGCTGGATGCTATAAATAGCCCTTCACTCTCACACACACAAATTCTTAGATAGTTTTTCACAATTTTCAGCTTATTTAGTTTATGTAACTTTTCTTTCAAAAATGTTTTAGTTAATGATCTCTCCATGTAATGTTTTAATTCAAGTATTGTAATCAGTTGTTTTCCAATTTATCAAAAGTTTCTTATTAAGCTCTTAATTCTGTCATAAGCTCAAAAAATTCATAGCATAGTTATAATCTCTTTAATATTGGCTTATCTAGTGGTTAGTTTAAGCTTATAAGGTCTGTCATAAGTTGTTTGCTACCTGGAATTCAAGTTTAGATAGCTAGATTTTAGAATCATAAGCTAAATTGAAAACTGCCATAGTTAAAGGGGTGTTTGGATGAATGCAGTTTGACCTCTTAAAGTCAAACTAAATTGTGCAATTTAATTTGGTTAGTTTGATTTTCACATTTGATTAGGTTTTAAGCAGGTTTGAAGAATTAGTTTAAGTTTAATATCATTTTATGGTTTAATCTATTTGTTCCCGCACCAGGGTATTTTTCCCTTTCACTTAGATTGTTAAAATTTGACCCAAGCCTTCCTAGGCTTGGAATTCGTTTGCTAGGTGTTCTTAGATACTCAATAGGAGTGTCTAGTGCAGGGTTGTCTATTAAGGACACCTGCAAGTTGGAATCCGTGATGTGACATATGTGTTACCTCTGTGAGTGATTAGAGAGATAAAAACCCATCTCATTTGTGCTTCCCTATTGATGATGTGGCCTATGGCTTGAGTGAGCAAATAAGGGCTTGTGATATGACTAATCTCTCCCTTCTATCTTACTTAGGAGCTCAAGAATTGACCACTTTGCCCCTTGATTTTGAAAAGCCCCTTGTTTTGACTGTGGTAACTAGCAAAGACGATGGATGAATAGTAAAACTTACTTAGCGCCCAAATTATAACTGAAACGGGGAAGTTATATTTAAACTTTGGAATTTTGGCAAAATTGGTCCTTATGGTTGTTTAAATAAATATATAGTGTACAAAGGACTTTTGGAAAATTGCATGAATGGCCCTTGTGGTTTAAGGGAAAGGGAAATAGGCTAGGTTAAGTGGGCTTTTGGATCCGGGCAAAGTCCATTTGGTTTTTTAAGGCCTATTAAGGGAGGAGGGGACATTTTTGGACTTTAGTGCAACTTGGAGGGTGAAAATGGAATATTTTGAGTCTTGTTGACTTTTGTTGACCATGATTTGACTGAGGCTTAATTTTTCTGGCTTCGGCTTTGAATCTTTGGCTTCTTTTTGTACTCTTTTGATTCCCGTGTCCGTGCTTGCCCTTTTTTGACGGTTTTCTTGTGATTTTTTATCTATCCGTACCTGCACACACAAAATACAAATACAAGCATATTTTTGCCATTTTTGGTCTGTTTTGGGTTTAATTGGGATATTTTAAGTACAAATAGATATGTGTATTCTACACTTATCAGAAACTTAGAATCAGCTAGCATAGTCCTAGCAGCCTTAATTAGTGTCCTATACCTCCTCTTAATAACTCCATTTTGTTGAGGAGTTCTAGCTACACTAAATTGTCTCAAAATACCCTTCATTTCACAAAACTGATTCATTTCTCAGTAAAAAAACCCTTTACAACTTAATATGTGTCCTAGATGGTGATTTACTATATAAACATTATATACACATAAATTATAAAGATAAAGAGTGTAGGATTTTTAGATGACCTTAAGATGATGTATGATAAAGAGTAACAAGTTCTAAACCCTAGTTTAGAATCAAAACCCAAGCTTTCAAGACTAGAAAACCCTAACTTTCTAAAGAAACCTAATCTTGAACATTCTTGATTAAACCCTTGTAAATGCTAAACCAAGCCTTCAATATACCTTGGGATATCTTAGATATGATGCTAGAACACTTAAATACTTAGAAATAAAACTTGTATGGATTATTTGTGTGTGTTGGAGTGAGCCATGGGTTAGGATAGGCAAAAGAGAGAAATGAGTGAAGGTTTTGCTTAAGGAAATGAGAAGTGTGAGTTCTCTTACTAGGATGCATGTATTTATACACCTAGGGCTTAGTCAATTACACTATTAGGAGTCCAAGACTTGTAGAAACAAGGGGGCGATGGAAAATAGGAGGGAAATAAGGAAGAACTTTGGTCAATATCACTAGTCATGGCTAGGTTATAATGAATCCTAGTGTTTGTACAAGTCCTTAGTTGGTAGTTTGTGTGCTTATTGTCACTTAGGGAGCATATAATGTTCGAAAATTAGGGGGAGGGGGGATTAGATGAGTCTTCGCTATTTTGGAGATAAATACTAGTAGCACTTGAAGTATAGGAAGGTATTGGTTAAGTATAAAGCGTATACTTGTAGCATTTGGTTTTGGTTTGGTTCTTATAAGTAAAATTCGGCTAACATGATAACATGGGTGAAGTTTTATAAAAACTTTAAGTATTGGGTATAACAATGGGTATTTGCTGAAGCGTAGATAAGTTTTGGTGGTTTCGTGAATGCCTAAATGTATTTTATCGTGAAACTTAAACACTTTACGTAACTAAAAAAATAAAATATGCAAAGTTAATAATTATTCTCCAAATAATTATCTAACACTTGCTTGACGTAAACCTTTAATTGTTTGATGCCCGTTTACGTTGAATGGCAATTTTTTGTTTACGCGATTCAACTTAACGATTAAAATTAAAAGCAAACGTGTACGAGACTAAATATAAATAGTTAAATAAATGTCATCGTAAAATAATCTAAAACACGGGGTGTTATAGTATTCCCTCGTTAAATGAGCCTTGTCCTCAAGGCTTAAGACGAGGCACTTGACGACGGTGCCAATTTGTGTGAAGAGATGCGGATTCTTCTTTTGGAAATGATCCTCACATTGCTTATATTTTTTTCTTTGGTTTGATTCGAATATGATAAAAGGTGTAACGAGTCATTTCTACACTCGGCTTATTTCTAAATAAGATTTTGTCACATAAGAGTTTAGAGCGCTTTTGTGTTTTAATATAGCTTAACATAGTTTTTAAGTTTTAATTCTTGGCTTGAGTTTGTTTATAAACTATTTAGCTCGATTCGATTCCGTTACAAAGTGGCCACGAGTATTTAGCTACTCGGTTTATTAGGATAAGCCTCGGACCATCTTAGTAATCAAGAGCTTATTGGTCAGCTTATACCTTTTGTAAAAAAGCTTTGTTTTTGATTGAATATTTTCTAACACTTTGAAAGGTACAACATATCTAGGGTTTAGCTTCCCCCGTTTGCCAAAACGTATTACTCTATCTCCAACTTGAAAGTCCATCGGCTTACTCTTTAAATCGGTGTAGCTCTTTTGTCGATCACGAGCGGCTTGAATTATTTGCTTGATTTGAATGATCTTCTCGGTTGTCTCGTGCACTATTTCTGGACCACTGAGTTGAACTTCTCCAACCTCGGCCCAACACATAGGTGAACGACACTTTCGACCGTAAAGTGCTTCAAATAGTGCAGCCTTAATGCTAGCGTGATAAATATTGTTATATGAAAACTCGACTAATGGAAAATGGTTAACCCAACCCTTTCCAAAGTCGATCACACAAGCACACAGTATATCCTCGAGAGTTTGAATAGTCCTCTCGCTTTGTCCGTCAGTTTGTGGATGGTATGCAGTACTCATATCCAAATTCGTACCCAAGGCCTTTTGAAGTGACCTCCAAAAATTCAACGCAAACCTAGGTCGTGACCACAAATGTTTGAGACAGGTATTCCATGCCTCGTGACTACCTCTTTTAGGTACATACTTGCCAATTTTTCCATAGGATCAGTTTCCCTCATTGGTACGAAGATTGCGGATTTAGTAAGTCGGTCAACAATCACCCAAATGGTGTCATAACCTTGCGACGACTTAGGAAGCTTTATGATAAAATCCCTTGTGATATTATCCCACTTCCATTGGGGTATCTCGGGTTGCACCAACAAACCCGATGGCCTTTGATGTTCAACCTTGACCTTAGCACATGTCAAACATTTGCTAACATAGATGGCGATATCGGCCTTCATTTTGGGCCACCAATATAGCTTCTTTATGTCCTGATACATCTTGTTAGAACCCGGATAGATAGGTTATTTTGACTTGTGTGACACGTGCATGATCATAGTCCTCAAATCGCCATAACATGGTAACCAACTCCTGCCATTTAAGCATAGAGTTCCATCCGCGCGGGGTTCTAACTTCTCCTTTGGTATATGCTTTCTGATCATACCTCCTACGTCTTCATTCTTGATGTTCTATAGTTTCTGTGCCTCTATTTGAGCTTCCAGAATTTGCTTGGGAAGATTAAACCAATAGTCGAGATTCCAACTAATAGTCATGACTAAGGCTCGAACCCGTAATGGCTTATTCTGTTCTTTACGGCTTAAGGCATCGGCCACTACATTTGCTTTCCCCGGGTGGTAACGTATTTCACAATCATAATCGCTGAGCAACTCTAACCAACGACGTTGTCTCATGTTCAGCTCCTTTTGATCAAGAATGTGTTGTAAACTCTTGTGATCTGTGAACACCGTACACTTGGTTCCATACAAATAGTGTCTCTAGATTTTTAAAGCAAACACCACTGCACCAAGTTCCAAATCATGAGTCGTAAATGTTTTCTTCCTCACGATCTTCAATTGGCCGTGATGCATAACAAACACCTTCTCTATGTGCATCAACACAACGCCTAAAACCTTTGATTGAAGCATCGCAATATACGATAAAATCTTCGCTTCCTTCAGGTAAAGCCAAATTGTGCACTACCATAATTTTTGCTTCAACAGTTGAACTCTAGCTTTCTTGTTAGTCGCCCCCAAACAAACTGACGCTTCTCTGAGTAAGCTTGTCCTTGGATTGGCGATCTTCGAAAATCCTTTGATGAATCTTCGGTAATACCCATTAAGTCCTAAAAATTGCCGAATCTCCGTTGGCGTTTTAGGAGATGCCCAATCTTTAATGGATTCGATCTTGGCGGGATCCACGTGAATGCCTTGACTATCAATCACGTGGCCAAGAAATTGTACCTTGGGAAGCCAAAATTCGCATTTAGAGAATTTAGCATACAACTCCTCTTTCTTAAGCAATTCCAGAATTGCCTTAAGATGTTCTTCGTGTTCCTTCTTGTTCTTGGAGTAGATGAGAATATCGTCGATAAAGACGATCACAAATTTATCTAAAAATGGCTTGCACACGCGGTTCATGAGATCCATAAATACCGCTGGTGCGTTCGTCAAGCCAAATGGCATAACTTGGAACTCATAATGACCATATCGAGTTCTGAATGCCGTCTTTGGAATATCTTCTTCCCGTACTCGAAGCTGGTGATAACCTGATCGCAAGTCTATCTTAGAATAAACACTGGATCCTTGTAGTTGATCAAATAAATCATCGATCCTTGGGAGTGGATAACGATTCTTCACCGTTAGCTTGTTCAGCTCTCGGTAGTCGATGCACATTCAAAACGATCCATCCTTCTTCTTGACAAATAAGACCGGAGCTCCCTAAGGTGAGGAACTGGGTCTTATGAATCCCTTGACAGAAAGTTCTTGGAGTTGGTCCGATAATTCTTTCATTTCGGACGGGGCCAGTCGATAAGGTGCCCGTGCTAGAGGTGCAGCACCAAGTATCAAATCGATTTGGAATACCACTTGTCGAGTCGGTAGGAGACCCGGCAAATCCTCAGGAAATACTTCAGGAAAATCTTGAACGATCGATACGTCCTCAAGTCGCTTTTTCTCCGACTTGTCTTCAGTCTTCTTTGTAGTAACATGTACCCAAAAGATAAGACATCCTTTTAGCATGTACTTCTGCGTTTTAGTGCACGAGATGATATTCAAACGAGTCTCGTTTCCCCGGTCGCTTCCGTCACCGCGAACAATCAACGTTTCATTTCCCAGGGAATACGAACGATTTTCTCGGCATAAACAATGACAGCTTGGTACTTTTCCAACCAATCCATACCGATTATGACGTCGAGACTATCAAGTTCTACGGGTATTAAGTCTATGTTGAATGGGTGATTTAAGAGATTTAATGTACAACCCTGAATGATAACGTTTAACCCAATTATTCTCCCGTCAGCTAGTTCAACATCATAATAATGATCTAAGGTAGATGGTGTGATATCAATTTGGGAGCTAAATGCAGTAGACACAAAGCTTCTATCGGCACCAGTATCAAATAAGACAGAAGCATAGCGATTGTTTAGAAGGAACGTACCCGTAACGACGTTTGAGTCTGGGTTTGTCCCTGCACGGCCTACCGCATACACTTTCGCTGGAGCATTGCCATTTTCACCTTGGTTACCATGGTTGTTGTTTTTCAGCTTTGGACAGTCCCTCTTGAAATGTCCCTAGGCTCCACATTCATAGCAAGTAGGTTTCTGACCTGCCCCAGTGCCCTTTTGGTTGTTAGCAGTGTTGGAATTTGCAGTACTCCTATAGTCACTGGCCAGATGGCCAACCCTGTTGCACTTGTGGCATTTTGGAGTATATTGCCCATCATGGTGATAGTTGCATTTTGAGCACAGAGGTTTGGATCCTCCGTAAGGTTTCTTCTCACCAGACTCTGCGGCATAAGCTCTGTCAGTGTTCTACCTCTTGTTCTGTTGTTGTTGTTGTTGGTTATCATCTTGCTTTCTTTTGTTTTCACTCTGTCATTCAACAAAAGTACGGATTTTCTTGTCCATCAGCTCAGTTGCAAATTCAATTGCATCCTGCATGGTTTTTGGCTTAGATGCCATTACACTTTCGTGAATCATGTCGGGCAAACCACTGACATATTTCTCAATTGTCCGACTCTTCAGGAAACATCCTAGCACACATCAATGCCAGTTCATGAAAATGTTGGTTATAGCTTACCACATCGGTACCTTTAACCTTAAGATTCCACATCTCAACCTCCAGCTTCTTAATCTCGCCCCTTGGGCAGTACTTTTCGGTCATCATCTTTTCAGGTTTTTCCAAGTCATTGCATGAGCAACATCGTGACTAACAGTCTTAACATGGGAGTTCCACCACGTTAGAGCACTTCGAAGAAGAGTACAAGTGGCAAACTTGATTTGGTTTTCCATAGAGCAGTTCCTTATACGGAACACAGTTTCCATTCTTTCAAACCACTTAGTCAACTCGATGACTCCTTTAGTACCCTTAAAGTATAGGGCTTTTCATTTCATAAAATATGGGTAAGTGTACCCACGAGCAAGAGGAGCTTGTCTCCTTACACCTGTGCCTTAATCATGACTGTCTTCGCCATTTCGGCTTCCGCCAGCGTCACGTGCTGCCAATGCATTAGCAACGCCTTGGTCAATCAATACCTTAAGTTGGGCATCAGTCACAGTGGTAGTGGTGGTGGCTGTTGCGGCTGGTGATGATCTTGTGGTTCGTTTCGGTGTCATTTTCTTCAAATCACAAGAAAATTATAATACCCGTTAGATTTCATACAAATCATAACCATGACATGACATATACACAATAAATAAAGTGAGATTACATCGCACAATGAAATATACAACTGAATTGAAATTAACAATGGTGTAGCTAAATCGACATTCATTCATAATAAATTCGATTACAGACATGACATAATATATCCCTTCCATATATAATCTGGAAAACATACATGACCTGATTTGGTTACAAAATGATCACTACCCTTAGGTTACAAAAATAAAATATAAACAACCTAAAGCCTTACTAGCTGGGAGTTAACCCGTAATACTTAGATGAATAGTGATTTTTACTGTTCATAGTTTATATAATTATTTTTATAAACTTTAATTATCGTAAACTCGTAAATGTCGTATCTTATTCGTTTTAACTCCGATTTTAGTGATTCTTTCGAGCACGTCTTCGTAATTAAAAGTTTTATCTAACTAATGTATTTTCCAAAATGTATCTGAGATGAATAGTGATTTTTACTGTTCATAGTTTATATAATTATTTTTATAAACTTTAATTATCGTAAACACGGAAAAATCCTTAACTCCTTCGTTATTGATCAAAAAATTATGATTCTTAATGTTTTGAAATCCAAAAAATATATACTATCTGAGAAAAATATCCAACCTTTTATATCAGAGGTGGTTTGTAAGAGTTTTTATAAAATTTCTTTTATAAACGCGTTTATTATCGTATAACTTACAAATGGCGTATCTCCTTCGTTATAAATTGGTTTTTCGAGTTTCTTACATTTTTGGAATTCTCATGAGATGTAGTATTTTATAAAAATATAAAATGAATGCTTTATATTTCGAATTAAAACAGAAAGTTTTGGGTTTTTAGTTAATAATGTGTTTAAACTTGTTTTTGTAACTTTTTAGTTTAGTAACTTGTTACAAGTCCTCTACAACACCATATATCACATGTCTTACATATTTAAGGTCCTTAGTCCATGATTTGTCTAAATATTGTCCAAGATCAACAAGATCAACAAGTCCTTATATTTATAAACTTATTAAGTAACTTTTAAAACCACTAGTTTATATATACTTTTTATACATATACCACACTTGTGCAATACTTATACTACCATCTCCACATGATATTAACATCCATATAACATATGTAAAAGTATATCATACCATGATCACAAGTAAAAAAAATCCATTTTTCATGTAAATAAGTTTCCTAGATGGTGATTAACTACATAGTCATTATATACACATAAAATCATGAATGTAAAGAGTTTAAGGTTTTTAGATAACCTTAATATGATGTATGATGATGAACAACAATGTCTAAACCCTTGTTTAGCAAACAAACCCTAGCTTCCAAGTCTATGAAAACCCTAATTCTTATGAAACCCTAATCCAAAACCTTCCTTGCTTAACCCTTGCAAATACTTAACTAAACCTTCAAACCTTCTTGGTATATCTTAGATATGTTGTAAGAATACTTGGATGTGTTGTAAATAAAATGTATGGATTGTTTAGGGGTTTTTGGTTTTGGTTGTGGCCTATGAGAGGCAAAGGGAGAGATATGTGTAGTTTTCACCTTAAGAAATGAGTTGTGTGTGTGTTCTTACTAGTTTCTTCCTATATATACCACTTTGACTTGTCTAAGATCATATGGAAAGTCTTAAAACATAAGGAGGATTTCTAGGGAAAATCTTGGTCAAGACTTGTTGAAAGACATAAGATTTAATTAGGTTCATGTTGTACAAGTTCATAGTTTTTAGTTTGTGAGCTCAATGTCACCTAGGGACTTATATTTCATCCAAATTTTAGGGAGGGAGTGAAGTACTAGTTGATTTTTGATCTATAACAAAATATCTTGCATTATATTGAAGACTTGTAGTTGTAGTTTAAAACATAAAGGTAAATACTTGTAAATTGTTTTTCCTTGTTGGTTTTCTTATCGAAAATTCGGCCATAGTAATAATGTGGGTGTAGTTTTATAAAACTTTGAGCATTGGGTATACAAATGGGTATTTGTTGAAGCGTAGAAAAGTTTTGGTGGTTCCGGGAATGCCTAAACGTATTTTATCGCGAAACGTAAACACTTTACGTAACCAATAAAAATAAAATGTGCAAAGATAATAATTATACTCCAAATAATTATCTAACACTTGCTTGACGTAAACATTTAATTGTTTGATGCCCGTTTACGTTGAATGATAATTTTTAGCTTACGCGATTTAACTTAACGATTAAAATTAAAAGCAAACGCGTACGAGACTAAAAAAATAAATAGTGGATTATATAACGTCGTACAATGACCTAAAATACGGATTGTTACACACTCCCTTTTTTTTCTTTTCCAGGGGAGGTGTTTTCTGGAACATTTCTAGCCGTTTTTCAATAGAAAATTTGAATTCAAAATATTTATTTGAATAAAACATTTCTTTTAAATCTAAAAATGTTTTATAAAAGTTATAAAAATATTTGTGACATTTTTATAAAAAATGTGAGGTTAAATAAAAAATCATTTGATCATAAAAATGCATTAAGCACTTATTTATTATACCTTTAAGTGATTAATTTGTCGAAATGAAAAGTTACTACTTATTACTTGTTTACGTTTAATTTTACATTGAACGTTTTTACATTTTGTGATTATCAAAACTTAGAGAGGTCGAAAAATCTTTATAACGTTTTTAGGCATTATTTATAATCAACAATCTTCCCCCTTTTTGATTGATTACAAAATTCTAAACTCATTAAATGTAACATGATTTTAACAAGTAGTTTAGGTGAGTTTTATTTATTCTCCCCTTTTTGTAGAAAGTCAAAAGGCTTCGTCGATGATGTTAGGAAAACTGACGGAAAAATGCTCCATTGATGCATTGTACTCCCCTCGTTTCGATGGCCCAAGAATCAATGCTATGTTAACTTTGCTACAAAACATAGTTTATAAGAACAAGACAACAATATATATATCAACCTAACATTTGTAGATATGAGTCATTCAACCAACTAAAAATTTAAAGACAAGTAAGTACATACTTAAAAACATAAGACTAAAAACCATTCATTAAACATAAAAATTGTGTATAAAACACAATCATGCATACATTAAATTAAAATAATATGCTTGAAGCATATTAATACAACATTCATAAAATTAAACTACGAAGGTTCTAATATTCCTAAAATTCCATAGGACTTGCTTGCAAAAGGTTTGGTTGAAAATTATTTGAAACATGAGTAACTAAACATAGAGTATGTTTAGTTTGGAGAGATTGATGGTGGTGGAGTGTTTAGAAAGGGAGGTTGTGAAAGCATGTGTTCTATGTAAGAGAACATGTATTGGAGTTCATCTCTCAATCTAAAGATGAGAGTACGGTTATGAATGCAACACAAACATTCAAGAAGGTTCCAAGGAATGAGATGATGAAAGAGAGGTGGAGAGGGTGATGGAGTATTAAATTAAACATCAAGTAGAGTAATTGGTGAAAGGGTGAGAGTGATGTCCATTGATCCACTTTCTTGAATTAGAGGTGGTGGAGGAACTCTTGGAGGAGGAGATGTTGGTGAGTTCAAGTAACTATTGGTTGATAGTGATATGGAGGAGGTTGGTGATTTGGGTATGTATTCAATGGAAGATGAAGAAGTATCTTTAGTTGATGATGTTTTTGAAGTTGCATTTAGAGCACTAGGTGATGAGAGTTGATGTTTGGGTGATGAGGTTTTAGTGTCATCTTGAGTTAAATCCACAAATAATTGTTTTGGTGGAATGATGTTGATTTTTGGTCTTTTGGATGGTTTGGAAATGGAAGCTTTAGTGAATGCCATGGAGGTTTACAGTGGTTGATAATGGATGAAGAAGATGATGAAGTGATAGTAAATATTTAGAGGGAATTTATTAGAAGAAAATAGTTTGGAAATGGAATGGATTTGAATTAGTTTAAGGATTTCCAAATGTGTTTGAGTTTTCTGGGTAAGGATAGCCGAGGCTAGGTAAAAGAGAGTTAAAAAGCAGAAAGAAACAGTAAAACGCGTGATCTGGGTGGCCGACCCCCTTATTTATGGTGCCGACCCCCTTATTGATAAAGGGACCGCCCTTATGAAATTAAGGGGGCTGCCCATCTAATGCTTTTTAGATGACCCAAAATTTCATTTTTATAAAAATTTGTAGGAAAGGTTGTGTTTTAGTGGTCAATTTGCAGCAAGTCCTATGTGAACATATATATGCACGAAACCAAGTATATCATGTATGTATGTAACAACAAAAATATATAAAACAAGGATGCATAATTATAAGAGCATACTAATAATTCATAATGATCAGAGGTCCTAAGCAAGCTAAACAAGTTCAAGTTCTTCCGACTAATTCGGGTTGTCATTACACAATGAATTAAACATAAACATAAGTTCACACAAGGTCCTAAACCAATTATTCTACCAAGCTAATCATCATTCAACATCGTCATTTCTTTTTCTTCCTGAAGACTCCTCGTAATGCCTTGCCAAAATGATTTGAATCCACCTCTAAGTTCCTTATGCATTTGTTGTGTTTGATTGAGCAAGTCGGTTTGACGCTCAAAGAGAAGATCATCATCTTGTTTAGAAGAAGTGGGAATGTTGTATTGTTGGCAATCGAGAGATTTGAGAGAGTTTAGGTAGGCGGTACTATCACGAGAAGCACCATCATCCTCATCATCATCTCTTTGGCGAGATAAAGATCCACGGTTATGATGGGAGGATGTTGATAAGACAAAGTGACGGGCTTTTCCGCGATCACTTTGGGGTTTTCGAGTTTGTTTGAGAGCAAGTGGACGCATAACCCGATCAACAACATTGTAAATGCCATTTTCAAGATAAGGGTAGTGTTCCATGATGTGTCGATAGAGACGAGTTAAAAACATGCCATAAGGAAGATTCGCAGTTTGGAAAATTGGGATCCGAGACATACAATTCTTTTTGACAAAGAAGGAAGCAGATTATATTGTTCTTCGGTAAACGATACAATACAACATAAGTGAGCAAGACAAGCCAGAAGCTGGTCCCGGTTGCCTCCAAGTCCGAACAATTCTCCCGAATAAGTTCTCCCACTGCCTTCATGTCTTGTCTTAATTCTTTGGTAAGAATTTGATTAGGAGTGAGAACGACACTTTGGCTTTTGATGGTGCGGTTCAAATTGACACGTTCAATTTGAAGAAATCAACGGATATCGTCGGGAGTAGGAAGATAGGTGTGATATGGTCCCCCGGTTTCTTGGGAGTATGCAAGAGATACAAGATCCTATTTGTTTGTGAAAACAGCTTGACCATTGTAGGAATTTTAAGAATTTGACCGAATTGTGCGAGAGAGAGAGTGATGAATTCATGTTGGATCATGAATGAGATTAGAAGATAACCGTGCTCATCGGTTTGGACTTTGACTTGACTATAAAAGTCTAGATAGAATCGAGGAACGATTGGCTCATTGATTTCAAAAAGACAATTGAAGCGAATATTGGTGAACGTTCGCTCAATGCCATTGGATTTGAAGTAGTGTTGATCCACGACTCGACCCTCGTGAATGCAACGGTTTTCGATTGGTTTGAACAATGACAGGAGAGAATTCAGGTATTTTGGATACTTTAGGGATATAGGATTTAGTGCGGGAGGTATCACCAACGGTTGCTCGAGGCATGTTTATCACCTAAACAAGACAACAACAAAAAAATTATTACAAAAAAATTGAAAACGACATATGTGGGACAAAGATTACTTCTACTCTAAAAATAAAAACCTAACGAGTAAATTCATATGTCTTTTTTATTTATGAATCATTAGAGTGTGAAAAGAAATATATATTGAAACTTATATTCGCATCTAGTGTATCTTGTCAAAGTATTTGATTTAATAAGTAGGATGTAGCTTATTTCTATCTTAGATTAAATTTCTAAGAAATGATCCAAACGTCCTTTTCAAACACAATACTTGAGTAAGGATCTTCGAAGGAATATACTTAAGTGTTATTTGCCCGAATAAAGTATGTTCATTGTATGACATTGATGAATGACATGGTGTTTATTTTGACATCCAATACTATGCTTTAAAACATTAAAACCAAACACCCCTTCTATGTTGTTTTTATACGACGTTTTTTATTAAATGTATCAATTATATATGAATTATATATCTTGATGATTATTACAAGTTATTTCATTTTTTGTGTTCTATACATGTGACTTAAAATATAGAGATGGTCATTTCGACTCTAGACTACAATACTGGATATGAACAAACACCCTTTATTTTTATAAAATTTCCCATTGATTTGAAATATATAAATGATTATGAATGCTTTGATAATCAAACGAGTATGGTCATTTTACGTGTTTTTTGGCGTGATCAACAATGTATAACTTTTTGTTTTGAGAAAAAAATGAAAATGTATATATGTTCTTATGAAATTTTCAACACCGAAATTTTTTTGATTCAATCCTAATGGAAATTTTGAATTCCTATTACTACGGGGATCATTATAGTTATGAATTTCCTAGACCAAATCATGAAAATATAAAAGACAAAAAAATTAAAAAAATTACTAATTTTGATTAAGAACAAAATTGGATGAAATCCAAAGAGAAAAGTATGATGAATCTTACAATGGATGTTGTTAATCACGTTGTAGGTGTTTGCCTCTCGCGAAATTGGATGGATTTTGAGTTTGGGGATTGGATTTTGAAGTGTTTGAGTGTATGTGTTCGTCACACAGTAGCAGGAAGAAGGGATATGATGGAATGGGGTGTTTAGGAGTGAGTTTTGTAGAGGGAAGAACTGTTTGGCGAGTTAAAGAGGCCGGTCCCCTTAAAGATAAAGGGGCCGCCCCTTATTAACAAGGCCGGTCCCCTTAAAATTAAGGGGCTGCCTATGTGACGACCAAATTTTTCTTGGTTTTTCGATTTTGACTAGTTTTGTCAATATACAATTATCAAAATACGTCGAGAGCTACTAGTAATATTATTTTAGATAATCTAGTTGTCGAAAGAATGACGTTGAAGATGAGAAAAAAAAATACTTGACACATTTAATTAACTTTTCGTTAAATTCAGTAAACTTAAATAATTTCCGATGAAATAAATAACTTGTCAAGATTTTTAGATCGAGAGGAGGTTTAGAGATGATTAACGAAATTTAATTGACATTTTAATTAACCTTTCGTTAATTAAAAAATAATTTGATTACTTCGGATGAGATAATCAAGTTGTCAAGTCGAGAGAAGATTTAACGAGGATTTAATGACGTTTTCAATCAACTTTTTGTTAATTGAAGGAATTAATTACTTCGGATGAAATAATTAATTATCATGATTTGGAGTGTTTGAGAGATGATTAATACGTGATGATGAAGTCAAAACTTGATGAGAGGATTCCGATAGACGTAGTTCATTGTAGACGTGTAGATGAGGCGGACGTCGTAGTCGAAAGGAGTTTATTTCATCCATAGTATTTTGACGTCATGCCTTTCCGGCGTAAGATGTAAAACTAATCCTACTTCTATGTTAATAATTACCCACTAACTCACTTTTCTTCATCTACGTGAGTTCGCTACTAGTAGACATAGAAGATTTCTATTTTATAGTGGTACATAGAGAATCTTAATTTCTAAACGACGTGAGTGAAGAAATCACTACTGAACAATTTGTCAAGTTCTTAGCGGCCAAAAATGGCATTTTCTAGTGACTACCCTATTTCCTTAAGCAAGATTATATTCTATTTAACTATAACTTATTTGTTTACATCAAATACTACCTGTAGATATAATATATAATCATTTAGCATTTTAACACTATAATTAATTCTAAGAGGTTTGGAAAGAAGACATATCTTTGCCTACGATGTGTTTTCTTCAACATCTTCAAGAGAGCAAGCTTTGAAGGAGAAATCTTTTGGTAATCCCATCATAAGATTTTAAGAATATATTCACTCATCGGATTCCAAACAATGTTCATGAACAACTCAACCACTTGGTCCCCAATGTCTCATGGGTCCAAAATTGTTAGTCCCGAACATATTTTGCATGTGTTGCATTTGATTCGGATACATATAGGGTGGACATATTCCCCACGGAGAGAAGTTTGGTTGTTGTGAATAATTCCACATTGAATGATTATTATTAGGGTAATTTTTCTATCTTGATCTCTCCTAGGTTGTGGTGTTTTAGACCGAGGTTGAGGGTTATTAGTTCTTTTCAGAGGAGTTTTAGATCTCATTTTAGGTTTAGTAAATCCAACTCTGGGTTTTAAAAAGGGTTTATAAAAATGATTTACTTCATCATCGTTTGTAATGAGAATTTTAGTATTGTTTATAAGCATAAATTTTGGTCTTGGACTTGAGTTTAATTCTAATAATTTTTCTTTAGACTCAACCTCTTGTGACTTTACAAAATTTACTTGTTTAG
Organism: Tanacetum coccineum; assembly: GCA_026074375.1. Taxonomy (NCBI): domain Eukaryota; kingdom Viridiplantae; phylum Streptophyta; class Magnoliopsida; order Asterales; family Asteraceae; genus Tanacetum; species Tanacetum coccineum. Next base: position 38,908 of record BQNB010040275.1, read on the forward strand.
TCTCACTAGTTGATCCTTTAGTAAAATTACATATCCCTCAGACCGTATTTATTCCGGATGATTTTTGAAGATTATAAAGATTTTCTTAAGGTGAGTGGACTACTATTATAAATTGATTAGCTGTTGGAAATATCTTCCTTAGCCTTTTATATTTCCAATCCTAAGTCTTGAATATTTTACATTCTTATTAGCCTCCTTACCTTTTTCTATTTAGATTAATTATTTTTATGTTCTAGTACTTCATTTTCTAATTGATTTTTGATTAGCTTTAGTGATTTATTTTTAGCCATGACTTTTAGACCTATTTTGCATAATCGATTATATTCACTATCTAAGTCTTTTTCTTCTAATGATGATAGGTCGTCACTAAAATATTCGGTTTCGGAAGATACCTCATTGGATGCTTTAGTCATAAGACATTTTTCATCCTTAGTCTTTTCTTCTCTTTCTTCGTCGCTATCACTCCATGATCCTCCAACGAAGGCTCTTTGATTAGAGTTTCTTGATAGTTTTGGACATTCTTCGATAAGGTGATTTGGATCTCCACATTTAAAGCATTTCCTTTGACTCTTGCAATTTTTGTCATCTTTATATCTTTGGGATGACTTTCTTTCATCATGTGGTTGTCTTACGAATCTTCCTCGTCTTTTGAAAAATTTCTTGAAGTCTCTCACGACCATGGTGTATTCTTCTTCTTTACTATCGGAGGTCGAACTATCTTCATCACTAGATTCCTTTTTGGCCTTTAAGGCAAGAGATCTATTTTGTTCTCTTTTGCCTTTGACCATTTCGGAATCTTTCTTTATTATCACTTCATAAACTTTTAAGTTTCCAATAAGTTCATCAAGTGATAGAGATGTTAAATTCTTTGATTCTTCAATAGTCGTAACATTTGCACGCCATTTAGGATGAAGTGCCCTAAGAAATTTCCTAACATAATTCTTGCTAGAAAAACCTTTATCAAGTGCTTTTAGACTAGTAATAATAGTGTTAAATCTAGCAAAAGCATTATCTATCGATTCCTCTTCTGGAATCGTAAATTATTCATATTGTTGAACAAGAAGATCTATTTTGTTATCTTTGACTTGACTATTACCTTGGTGAGTGATTAATAAAGTATCTCAAATTTCTTTTGCAGTTTTATACATAAAAATTCTTTCATATTCTTTACGTGGTAAAGCATTATAAATTACCATTTTAGCTTCATTATTTTTATCAAGTTTCTTTTTAAGATCATCGTTTTGTTTTTCAAATGGTACAATTTTATCCTTTTTAGTTTCGGGATTATTTTGAATAGGAGGAAAATCACCATAGGTAATAACATGCCAAAGATCTAGATCTTTTGATTTCACATAAGTTTCGAATCTATTTTTCCAATAAATAAATCCATCACTTTCAAATAGTGGTGGTCTTTGCATAGATTGTCTTTCTAAATATTTTTCTGATTCCATAGATCGATTCAAGTTTTAAAATACAATTTATTTTAAAAATCTTGTTTGGCGTGGCTTCTGATACCAATTGTGAAAAACTAGAAGGGGGATTGAATAGTTTACCGCTTTTTAAATTAATGTATAGTTTGTTTATAAAAACTTATATTCGACTTAATGTGATCTCAATATGTGCACAATAGAACAATACAAATATGTAAATAAATAATATGAAAAACACGAGATAAGAGTTAGAAAGATCAAACCACAACACAAGGATTTATAGTGGTTCGGTAACGAAACACCTCTTCGCCCTACTCTACTCCCCGAGCACCAAACTCGAGAGTTCTCTTCACTATGTCAACAAACTCCCTTTAGGCGAAGAAAACCGTACACAACTGGTATGTGCTTATTTACACATACCTTTTACCTAATTAATCAAGCTAAAAAGACCAAAAATGACCAAAAACATGATAAAAATACACTGTATACGTTTGTTTTATGATTTGTGTCTTGCAGGTATCGGATATTGTACAAAAGGACAAAAACAAAGCAAAACGAACAAAATCAAGCACGGGATTGGATTTAGCACGAAAAACCCAAAGCCGAAGGCACATACATCCTTAATGGGCCAACCCGTACCCATTTTATTGGGCCAGGTCAACCCATTAAGCTTTGTACCTTATAACATAAGCCCTAGTCCATTTTCTAAATTTTAAAGTCCAATCCATTAAAGCTTAAAACCCTTTTATCAATATCCTGGCCCAAGTACCAAATCTGGCCCAACTTAAAACCATAAGCCAAGTCAACCCCCCCATCCCTGGTCAAGTCATGATACAATTAAACACGGGTTAAATACCCGGTCAAAATTACTGTACATCCCTTCCATTTTTCCCTCCCAGTCTCACTGTAAAATTGTGTACGGGTAAACCTTATTCACCCACACATACGCTCCTAAATCCTTCTAGAGCACACTCACAAAGGCCTGACCCTGCCTGTCAGAGCCAGGTGGAATCCCGAGGCCATTCATTGGCTATGGATGGACGGCGATCAAATGGAGGGATAAGATTGATCTATGAAGCGTTTAGAAGATTCGAAGGCCCAGGATTAGAGATGATGAGCTCACTCATATTCTCCTACACAACAAACCACCCAAGGCCCCATGCTTCTCTATAAATCGGCTAGAATTTCATTTGTAATCATTATAGAGTAGGAGTAGGAGTAGCTTAATTTAGTAGCTTATTTTAGTGCCTATTTGTAATCTTTCTTTTTCACAGTATTGTAACGATTTTATGATTTATTCAATTAAACGTTTTATCATGGATTAAATCTGTTTTGAATTAATCTTTTCATTTATGCAAAATTTTGAATTATGGTTTAATAAGCTCTCTAATAAGCTGCATTGTTCCTATTTAAGCTCTTTAGCTCAAATAAGCTTACCTGAGCTTATTTGAATTTGGTTATTCAGTTACTAAAAGAAATTGGTGAAGGTGTTTATTTTTGAGCTATTGGATTGATAAGCCAATCAGAGAATGGGCTTACTGGGTTGTGTACAACTTAGTTTATAGCGGAGCTTGTAGATTAAGCTCATTTAAGCACTTTAATCCTTTGTTTTAGAGCAAAGGGATCAAGTAAGTTCCATTTTGTCCCTTATAGCTTAATTTTTGTCAATTTAGCTTGTTCATAGCTTAGTCTATTAAATAGCTAATTCTTTGTTCCTGCTTATTTTAGCTTATAACTGTTTATCTATGCTTATTATGTTATTTATGTGCTTAATTGTCTTAGATATAGCTTAGTTTAATTCATAACATACAAATCTTTCTTTGTCTGGTTAAAATAGCTTATTAGGTTCAGGCTTATTACATATAGCTTAATTGTGTTAATTTCTATTGGAATTTGCTTATTGATCTATATTTGCCTAATGCTACATCCTGTTTGAGCTTATTTCACTTTACATTGTGTAAAAATACATTTTGGATTTTAAGGAGTGTTTGGCATAAAGGTCAAATTGGGTCAAAATAGGATAAAAATTGCCTTTGGGCCTTAAGTCAGTTCTAACTAGCTTTTAATAAGTCTAATATTCAGTTATTTTAAGTTTTTAAAAGCTAAAAGTCAAATTTAAGGTTTAAGGATTTAAGCGTTTGATCTGTGGTAAATTTCAATTGAATTAAGTTGGTTTAAGCCTAGATTTTGGATAGAATGCTCTTTAGGTGTTGTTTTGTTGCTTGTTTTTCTATCTTAAATGAAGTAGAACTTAGCCAATTTAAGAGCGCAATTGTTTTAGAGATTTTGAGTTAAAACTGTCTTAGCTTCAAGTCTCTTTTCAAAGCTTTAAAAGCCCTTTTTCAATAGCTAATTTAGATAAGCTTAAGCTTGATTTAAGATTTAATATTAATAAAATAAGCTCTTTGTGCTTCAAACTTGATTTGTTTCAGCTTATTTTCACATTTAGTCATATCTAGCTAGCTTAAATCCTGATCTGAATTTGCTTACTTTTTCTTCAAAAACCAAAAAGCCAATAGTAGTTAGTAGTATCTGACTCTTTAATCTTTCTTTCTTAGCTTATTTCTTAAATACTTTTTGTGTAATTTTAGTTTTTTAAATGTTCTTAGGGTTCAGGTCTTTAGTTTTTTTAAGTTTTAGCTTTTCATTATAGCTTATTAAGTCCTAGGATCAAGCTTATAAATCTGTCATTTAACTCAAAAAGTCCAATAGTTGAGCAAACTATTGGATGTGAAAATGAGCTTATCAACTCAGTCTTTGAGCTTATTTTAGGGCATTGTGCTTAATTCTGGTCCTAGATTAGTTAAGCTAAGCTTTTGGTTCAGTCTTTAAGCTTATTCAAGCTTAAAGAGTCCTAGCAGTTTTAGCTTTTCTTCTCAAAGCCTTTAAGTTAATCTGCCATTTTCATTCACTTGTTCTAGCTTATTCTTTTAGCCATTTTTCTTAATTTCTTCTTATTTAAGTCCTCTTAGTATTAGTCTTAATATTGTTGCGCTTTTAGCTTCTTTTTTATTAAGTATCGCTCTATTTGTCTTTTTAGTTAGCTTAAATTCTGTCATAAGTCATTTTATAGCCTTTGTTTTCTCTTTCTTTGAAATCTGTTAAGCTGTTTCAGCTTATTCCTGGCTTATTTTTTAGTTTTAATAAAAGTTGTTTTGTTAAAGTTGTTTGATGTTGCTTATTTTAGCTTTTTGCAAAAAGAAAATAAAAAAAATAAAAACAAAAAAATGTTTTTCCAAAAAGAGATGGCCACAGGTTTCGAACCTGTGACCTCTCTCTTCATACACCAATGCCTCGCAACACACACACTAAACCAACTCGCCCTTGGGTCTTTTTCAATTTTTACCTGCAACATTTATTATTTAAGAGTGATTTGCTAATTTTGCTTTTCAGCTTTATATAGCTTATTTCCTGCTTATCCTTTCAGCACTTTTCATGTTTTATATTTTTCTTACATCCCTTATTCTTCAAAGTACATTCTATAATTTTTTAGAATTTTTATAAATTAGTTTAGTATTTTTAATCATTTTATTTCATTAAAAGTGTTTTTAATTCGTAATAAATAAAATAAAAATCAAAAAAATATAATTCTTTTTCTGAAAATTATTTTTAGTCATTTAGGATTAATTAAAATTAAATTTGCGTTCGTAGGACTTAAATTTGATGTAGATGCTTAAATGTCGCGTTTTATTAATTCCCGTTATCGTTTTTATGCTTACGTGTTTAATTATTGTTACTTGCTTACTTGTTTTCGTGCATTTATTTACTTGTCATTTACATTTAGTAGGATTTAGAAAACCAAATCAAAAGTCTTTTAAACCATTCGAAACGCGCGATCACGAACTTAACCGATTATCAATTCGCACTTCGTCAAGGGAAAACGACCCGGGAGATTTTAGGGATTGCTTTGGTCAAAAGCAAACTTCTTAAATCTTTTGGAATACGTATACTACTATACTATAATTGAGTTCGCCTCCTAATTACACATACTTGTTTGTGTGTGTGGTTTGGAGCAGATCAAAATGGCGCCGCTGCTAGGGAGGTGTGTTACGATTATCGTGTTTCGTTTGAAGATTAGTTTTTGAAGACCCTTCCTCGTGAAGTTATCGTTTTTAATTGTGAATATTTTCTTTTTATTATAAAACCATAAAAATCCAAAAATATTTTACTTTCTTATTAATTTTCTTACCCCATTTTGTTTAATTCTTCTCTTTATCCCTCTTTTAATTCTATCATCATGTATGGGTTTAAAGAATGTTCGTCTTGTGGAGCTTTGTATAACAGAGAACATTGTTGTTCAAATGTGAGTTCCGTCGATAATTTTGTTCGTGATCCTAATCCGATCTCTTATGATGAAACCCCCGACTCATCTCAACAACCCCCACGTAATTGTTCCAAGTGTGGAGGTCTGTTTGGTGGTCTATATTGTTGACAATGTACTTGTGAGCGGTGTAGAAGAAATTATACAGATAAAGTTTGTGCTTTATGCTGTTATGAAGTTAAAAAATCATTCGTTAATGATTCAAATCCAAATTCTTTCATTGATTCTCCAAATATTTTCAACCCACCTCCACAACCCTAGACGTATTCTTGTGAGTTATGTGGAAATGATGCTCATTTTGGTTACGATTGTCCAAAACAAGTTCCGTTTATCTCTAATCTAGATCCGTGTTACAATCAAAATTTTGATAATAATTTTCCACAAACTTCACCAAGTCTTCCACAATATCTTTGTTGTACCCGTTGTGGGGGTCCTCAAGAGACTTTTTAATGTGATCAATTGATCTTCAATGATCCTTATTGTGAAGACTGCGGGGGACCTCATATGAGTTTTCAATGTCAACCGATGAATCAAAACTACTTTGAGCTTAATCCTATCTATAATTCTAATTCTTCCAGTTTTGACCGATTTCCGCAGTATCCCGTCAGTTCTCAATCTCCTGAGGAAAGTATCAAAGAATTTTTTGTAAAGCACGCTCAAGAAATGATAACTACGATGCAATCTACTATGAAAATAGTAATTCAACAACATGAGCAAGCAGTTCAGAAAGAACAGGAGGAGCAGGCAATTTTTACTTCATATTGGAAGTTTCCTATTTTTGACGATGATGATGATGAGTATACTATTCAATATAGGGAATATTTAGAGAATTCGTCTAATGCAATCACACCTGATTTACCAACCAAGGAACCCGATAACTCTCTAAGTATGGGGGACGAGCATCTTAGCACTATTCCGGAAAAAGAATCGGACGAAGTAATAAAGTCTAGTGTTGAGGACCTTGTCCCAATCTCAAGTGAGTCCGAGGGTATTTCTGACGATACGTGTGATGTTCCTTTTTTGTGATAATTCTCCTCCTCTTGATGTTTTAAATGATCACTTTGAGATTTTCTCTTATTTTAACGATGATTGTACTTCAAGTGATGACGATTCTTTTGAGAACATCAATTACGTTGAGGCATCACCTCCCGATTCTAAGCTCGTCAGCTTAGAGGAGGTGAAGGACGATATACTTCGTGAGAAATTATTGAATATGAATCTTCTTATTGCTATGATCGAATCTTTAAATGACAACCCCACTCCTGATTGTGTGCTCAAGTCTCCTTCCCCATTTCCTATCCCCGTTGAGGATAGTGACTCTTTCTTTGAGAAGTCCGATACTTCTTTATCTTATTCGGATAATTCTTTACCTGAATTCAAGACTTTTAGCGATCATATGGAAGAGACGAGGAGTGGCAGTACCACTACTCATTCTGATAACTCTCTTCCGAGTATGATTCGTTTCTCTTTGAGATTGAGCCCGATCAGGGTGAGTTGACTAGCGTTGTTATAGAAGATATTTTGGGAGAACCTCATGTTCATGTGCCTAATGTGTTACCCACCCATCCCACCCTTATGCTGGATTCGGACTTCATTCCTTCTGATGATTCCCTCGGATCCAATCTTGAAGTTTCTTTTCCTTCCGGAACTAGAAACAAAATTTTTGATCTGGGGATATTCTTTGAAGTCCAATCTAAGAGATTTCTATCTCGGGATACATTTTCTATCTCATTTATCCGTAGTCCTCTTTGTCCAGTGATTGAGACTTTGCTTCCATCCAAAAATGAAGACAAAGTTTTCAATCCTGGTATTCTTCCTTCTATTCTCTTATCTCATAGGGGCAAAATCACTCCTAATTTTTTTGAGAGCCCAATGATGATTTCTGGAGGGGAAATTCCTTTCTTGGATGTCCTGTTTCTCCATTTCTATCCCCTTTGACCAGCTCAAGTATAGGGGATCGAGTCAGGCTCAAGACTCGGTTAACAAAAATAAGCGCTTCGTGGGTGGCAACCCATGCTTATCCTTAGTAGCAGTATAATTAATATTTATAATAAGTATGATGTGAGGAGGCTCGCCTCTTCCTTTCTAGTGTTTCGTGTTTTATGGTTTATGTCCAGGATTGCCCCAGATTTTAAAGACTCTCATGCTCATGGTTTTGTCCATCGTCCACTCGATCTTTAATCCTTAGCCTACTTATATTTGGGAATCCGATATCCTAGATCTTATTGATTTAACGTTTATCTATTAGCATAATTAATAAACGGCTTTAGATTTGCGTAGAGACCCCTTAATATTTGGATTATGCCTTAAAATTAGTATGGGGGTGACAGTCTCACATTAAGGACAATGTGTAGTTCTAGTATGGGGGGATTTTTCGATTCGATCTTGATTGTATTTGCCTTGTCTTCACGTAACCCCGTTTTTCCACCAAAATAGCAAAAATATGCCAAAATTAATTTTTTTTTCAAAAAATAGAATAAGAGTTTTGACATAAGTTTTGTCTTTTTAAGGAATAAATTTTGACTTGATCAAGCATGTTGCACTCTAGCTTGCCCCTTAACTTATATAAATTTAAGCCTTCGTTAGTCTTTTATACAAGAAGCTTTAAAATGCGAATTCTAGCTTGAAAAAGCCAAGAGTTTGCAAGTTTCCATGATAGAAACTTGTTTTATTAGACTAAGCATTCTTTTTATTAAAGATTTTAAATTTGCGAAGAACGAGAAATGATAGAGTTTTATATAAGTTAGATGCTAAACATAGAGTAGTTGGAACTCTTTAAGGCTCATAAAGGTTAATTGTGGCTTTTTGCTCCCATCAGCTTAATAAACTTTATATAATTGTATTGAATAAAAAAAAGTCACT
>BQNB010040276.1:9115-47519 GCA_026074375.1 Tanacetum coccineum
AATTAAGGTAAAGGACTAATACTAGTAATGGAGTGATAGGTAGATCATTTTGGTCCCCTATCCCTTGTCCCCTAACCAATTGGCTTCTATGGAATTTTCGTAATAAGAAGATGTTCGAGGCCAAGCCCAAATCTAAGGAGACGTTTTTTGATGAGATTATTTGTAGTTCTTATTACTGGTGTCGGTATAGATGCAATACTTTGTTTAGCTTGGACGATTGGTATAAAAACCCGTCTCTTATTTCTTTGTAATTTCTAGCTCCTTGCTAGTATTTCTTAATAAAAGTCGCCGTTCAAAAAAAAAAGTTATAATGTTTTTTTAATAAGATGATTATATCGGGCTACCATTATCATTAAAAAAATTTGGAAATTTAATCAAACACAAATATTTATATGGTAACATAAACACAAAGATTTAATCAAACACTTTAACAGTGTCAAAAGTTATAATGTTTTTTCAATAAGATGATTATATCGGGCTTACCATTATCATTAAAAAATTTGGAAATTTAATCAAACACAAAGATTTATATGGTAACATAAACACAAAGATTTAATCAAACACTTTAACAGTGTCAAAAGTTATAATGTCTTTTCAATAAGATGATTATATCGCGCTACCATTATCATTAAGAAAATTAGGAATTTTTGTAAATACACAGGGTGGATGCAAATATCGTTTTGATAAGGGTTAAGGTTATATTTCCACTTTTCGGTGTCAAAGACCGGTTTGATCGTAATGCTTTTAATGATACCGTTATGTGTTATGTTTGAGTTGCACAGTAGAGAGTTTTTCCTTTGATTGACAGATCATATTATGTTTGAGTTGCACGGTAGGGAGTTTTTCCTTTGATTGACAGATCATACAAGAGAGAAATCATTAGAGCTAAAACAATACAAATCGCAAAGGGAAACCGATACGAGACGATCGGTTTCAATGGCTCGACGATTGGGGAGCTTCTAACGATTATAAAGATCGTGTATACGTAATATGCGTCACAGCTTTATGAATCTTGTGGCGGTATCGGAATAGTATCACTTTTAATTCTCATCCTATGCGAAAAAAGTGAATTGTTTGATTGTATTCGTATGTTTTCTTTTTCTTTGCTTAAATGTAGAGGTCGTAACGTTTTAGAACTCTTTGTTTATTAATCATTTGTAATTCCTCCTTTTCTAACTCCTTACTAGAGTGTTTTTTTATGACATTCATAGTTAAAAAAAAAGAGTAAATTATATCGCTCGTCCTTGTGGTTTGCGTTGACCGACGAGTTTCGTCCTTTCACTGAAAAAATGTATCATCAGTTCGTAAATGCGAAACGTTATGTATCGTTAGTCCTTCACTTTAACGCGCCACACTAACTCTCGTTGACTCTACACACGTGAGGGTACTTTGTTTTTTTCCCTTTCACTTTTAACATCGTCTTTTTCCTTTATTCATTTTCATCACCACCCCCATTCACCACCCTTTATCAATCCACAAACAATCTTAATAACACCCCAACAATTATCTCTTTTTCATCTACCCACAGTCACCACCTTCTTTAAAACCCAAAATTAACTATAAATACTACCCAAAAATCAAAATTACAGTAAGATGTTTATAAAAGTACACATGAAAAATTAAATAAAACAAAATCCAAATCAAATGAATGAGTTATCATCCGACCAAGAACATATGTTTGCTCAATCTTAGTTCCAGTGGGATTTTCCAACACATATGGCTTACATGGACCAATATTTTTAGGCCCGCCATAATCTAACGAGAATGGGCTTGGCTTATTCTTACCCTTTTTTAATGATAAACTAAAGAAGGATCCAAGATTTCAAGTGAAACGCCCAATTTGAAACAAAAATATCACACAACAGACATCTCAATTTGAAAAATCCTTGCACAAATAAATGAAACGCCCAAATTGTTAAAGCAACAAAAATAAAGTCAAATCTTATTATTTTTTTTATTTTTTTAAAGAAACAAACTGGACGAGATAGGTTTTTTTATGTTAAAAGAGCATGTATGTCTATCCTCCATTTATCTGTGTATTTTCTACTTTTAAGATTGGTGAAATGGAATTTATATTGTGGTTATCATTTGATGAGTTTGAGATTGTTTTTAGAGAGAGAAACAGAAATGGATTTGAAGGTATTTTAGTTTAAGCAAGTGAAGATAAAATTTGTTTTAAGTTTGAGATTGTTTTTAGAGAGAGAAACAGAAATGAATGAGAGAGAAGCAGGAAAGTAAAAAAAGAATATTAAATCAGATGAGTTTTAAATGTTAGTGGTGACTGGTGAGTGGCTGATGTAAAATGACAGATCCTCACATGGGTATGTATTTGCATTTAACAACTGCTACATAATGTTTCACACTTAAAGACCGATGATACAATTTTTTTTTTATTAAAGGACGAAAGTCGTAGGTCAACGCAAACCATAAAAACGAACGATGTAATTTACTCAAAAGAAAAAAAAAACATGGAACATCTAATTTTAATCCATGTAAGTGGATATTTAGTGACAAAATCAAACAAACCACTATGACACTGATGGCACAACATTTTACACTGTGTTCACAAGTTGAGTCAAATAGAGTAAAGTAAAAGAAAGTGACAAATTGTAAAAAATAACTCATGTTCTTAAGTTTTTTTAAGAAGAGAAATGAAAGTAAATGAGTGAAAGAGAATGATTTTGTTTACAAAACTTTCACCTCACTTTTAGAGTGAAACACAACTTTCTTCCTCTTTATTTCTTTTTACTTCCTCTTTCTATACTTTGTTTTCACTTTCTTCTTATTTTTTTCTTGAAAAAACAACGTCGTCTTAAGTGTTGACAAGAAAAAAAACTAAAACTCATGAAAGACTCACAATTTTACTAGCATTGTGTTAATTCTAATTTATTTCTAAATCACCTTGCTTGTCAAAATCAACAAACTAAGTATGAGAACTGGTTTGCTATATAGTTTAATTTGATTTACAAGGTGGAGTATAAAGCCTTTTTTTATGGATATTAAAACATGGTGTGCAGCCGCCTAAGTTTAAAACTTGACTATGTATAATAAGAGTTTTAGAGTAATAAAATTTGTACTTTGTGTTTACTTACTTGATTACAGTTTGATCATGGCAATGTGTCAGTTAGAGTAATAATTATCATGGCTTATGATATATGTACCCCCTAAATCACCATTTGTAACCCCCGGGTTTTTTCTAGTTTTTTTTTTGTATTTTTTTTTTTAATTTTTATAATTTTGTATATGTTATAAAACTGTGACACGGAAAAAACGGAACGAAAAATATAAAGTTTAACAGGTCAAAAGTATGAAACTGTCAAAAATTACGGAACAGAAACTGATAAAAAACTGCGTTATACTGTAAAAAGAAAGGTACAAAAGGAATCTTTTGTACCTTTTTGTACTTTCTGGCGGGCCAGGGGGTACCAATAGTAGCACCCAATTATCATTTGCATCCCAATAGTCCCAATAGATTCAACATCCAATCATCTCGTTACGCGTGTTTTGATTTATATTGTGTGGGGGCATAAACTCAGAATTAAATGAGAAGAAACTTTAAAATGAAAAAAACAACTACAAAATACATTAAAGACGTATCAATTTGAATTATATGTCTCATTAATCTTTTAAATGCACGCTAATATACTTATAGCATTATACGGTTTTGATAATATGCTTGACAATTCTAGAATAGATTAAAAAGCCAGATAATATTGGCTATAAGTTTTGGTAGTTCACTAAAAACATGTAATTTCATCACACTACGCCCTTTAAAAAAACGTGTAAAATATTTTGAGTTTTTTGACATTTATAATTATGTAAAATATGGTTACATAAATAAGTGTGAACAAATTTTGAAAAACAAAATAGTTTTCAAATTTATATTTGTTTAGAAAAAAAATTTGCATTTTAAAGTGTGGACAATTTAATAATTTGTCAACACTTTCAAGTGTCATTTGTAACACCCAATATCCTCACACATGAGAAGTGTGAAAAATTTGGGTGTTACAAAAGTGTAGACAAATTATGAATTTGGAAAATGTTATACACTTTGATAATTTATTCCTAAAAATAAAAGTGTGGACATTTATTTGCAACAAATATAAGTGTGAAAACTTTTTATTTTTTTAAATTTGTTCATATTTATTTATGTATCTATTTTTTTATACATCTATATGTGTTAATAAATTTAAAATATTTTTCACACTATTTAAAAGTGTGTAAAAAATATGATAAAATAGATTATTTTTTTAGGTGGGTACCCTGTAATTAAAGTTTAGACGCCAACAAAAAAATGAACTGATTAACCGGAGAATAAAAAAATGATCTCAGTTCGACCCGATTCACCAGTTTTTACTGGTTTCGACCGGTCATTTCCGTTTCATTTTCTGACGGATTTTATTGGCTAGCCAAACCGATAGCGACTCTGATTCCTGGTTGACAGTGATGGTCCGGTTCAGTTTTCAAAACCATATGTATCGTCAACTTGTTAGCATATAGTAAGGGGGTGTTTACTAAATTAAGTGGTTCTATATGAACCACTTAATTAGCCAATTATTGGGGAGAGGGAAGCTTTAAAGCTTCCCCCAATTAAGATGCAATAAGGGTCTGGGCTCACAAATCTTCCCTACTAAGAAGAAAAGAAACACCCCCTAAATTGTTTTAAGTTTTGTATGTTTTATTAGCTTGTACAATGTGTATAATAACATGTATTTTTTTATTTTAAGGTTGTTTAAAAGTAACATTAATTAGTGTATTTAATTAGTTTATATTTGTAGCATATGCGTGAATGAATAAATATTATACATTTTTCTTTAATATATGTATTTTTTTATTTTAGGAGTGTTTTAAAAATAACATTAATTTGTGTATTTAATTAGTTTATACTTGTAACATATGCATGGAGGAATAAATGTTATACATTTTGCTTTAATATTTATATTTATTAGATAGTTGATTTTGTGGTAAAATGTTGCATTTAAAGATTGTATATTATGTTTTATAACTTGAATTACTTAATTTTTTAAAGCATTAAATGAAGAAAATGTGTTTAATTTGTTTTATATGTAGTATTGTTTTAAGTGTTTCTAATGTTTTATTTACTTTAGACTATTATTTAAAACTAAAAGATTCTTTCTAAAAGGTCGTGCAATCGATTAGGTTATTCCACCAATGAATAATTATATTTGAGAAAATTTCTAAAATGGTCAAAAGCACATGTGTTGTTTACACGTTTTGGTTAAAAGTCATCATAATTCTCAAAAGAGTCATGTTTTACTGCTCTACCGCTTTACCCACTTTATAGCTTGACACGTGTCCACTCAAAAACACTTTTTCTTGTCCCATAAATCAGTGGGTTGGCCCACCACTAAAAGTAAAATTATCCGAATACCCTTGAAGTACTATTTTGCCTTTATGTCCACGTAGGATGCTCTACTGCTCTTCTAAGATTTGCTCTACCACTTTGGGCAGTGTGCTAAATTGTCTAAAAGATTTCATCGTAACGTGTGTTCAATATTTACTAAAACAAAAAACGTACAAATAATTTTCTCTCTCTTAACATTTGTTTCTCTCTCTTGAAACACACAATCGTTCCGATCATCACTATTCCGATCAAAAATCAATTGGTTGTGACTCGCTACCATATCAGTTCAATTGTTCTTATGGCTGAAAGACTTTATGTAAGTTTTTATTTGATTATCAATTTTGCGTCCTTCAATTGATTTAATCCCTAATTTTTTGTGTTTTTTTGAAAACCCCAATTTTTAAAAAACCCCAATTGTTCGTCCTTCAATTTATTTGTTTTGCCCTTAATCTGATTTGAATACGCATGATAGTTCTAGGGCAATGCACGTTTTGGATGATATCCTTCATGAATGATTTGCTTAAATTAAGTTCATAATTATTTATAAGAGTTGAGACCTATGATAATAAATCCAAATTGTGATACCTTTATAATTATTGTTTACATTTATAATTGACAGTTCCGTTTGAATTTTTGGTTTAGGTTTATAATGCTAAGGTTAGTATTAGATCAAAGTTAGAAATCCTACAAACCATTAGATCGAAGTTGAGTTGGAAGGAAGATCGTCTTGATATTTTTTCCCGGACTGTTTTTGGACCATGGTTAAACATACAAACAACACTACATGATAATCATTTGCTGAATTTTTTACTTCAACACCAAAGATTCATTTCTAAACCATCTACCAACCAGCCCTTCATATTTGATATTGATGGTCGTACATTAGAATATGGTAGGGAGGATTTCTGTTTGATTACGGGTTTTCGGTTTGGCAAAGTGAATTTAGATCCTGATGAGGAAGATCATTCTGAATTTCGTATGCGTGTTTTCCCAAAGATTGAAAACTTAAAGGGTGAACATCTGTTAGAGCTTGTTAACAAAGATGTTAAGTTTGCGAAGTTGGATGATGAGGATGTTGTACGTGTTTGTTTGCTGCTTGCGTTAGATTTTGTTTTTATGGGTCATGAGCTTAGACATGTAGTTTCAAAACCCATTGTAAATTTAGTAGATGATTTTTATAAATGGGATGCATTTCCATGGGGAGAATATATGTGGTCATTCTTTCATAAGAGGGATTACAACGTTGCTGTAACTCGTCGGAAATTCCATTTGGAAAAGTTGGCAAGCAATCCAAAATACGAGGCCAACTATGTCTTGTATGGTTTTGTTTTTCCATTGAAGGTTAGTTTCTTTCATATTCATGTTCATTCATTAATAGTTAATCCCTTCAACACTGTTTCCTTTATGTAATGTTATCTGATATTTATGTTATAACAGATATGGGGTTTGGAGACTTTCTCTAATTCAATCCATTGGTGGCGTAAAGATGAGAATGTGATCCCCCGTGGTGTTGCATGGAGTAATGGGTTAAAGTTTGAGAAATCAAATTATGACAGATTTTTTTATTCGGAAAATTCTACTGTTAACAAACTTATCCCTTCGGCTATTGAGATGAATGAACTTTGGTGGAGATCTAGTTTAGATTATTTTAAAAAGGTCACCCATTCTATTCCAGTTCTTAGATCAGCTACAAAGGGTAGTAGTAAAGGTAAGAGTTTCCATACCCGTGTTCGGACAGAGGTTCGTCATGAGGTACATGTTCGTACTGAGGTGTCTAGGGTACATTCCAAAGAAGAGGTACATGTTCCAGATGTTGAAAATAAAATGATATTCAGAGATGAGGTAACTTTTTAAAACTGGTCAAAGAACAAAAGCAGATGATCCCTTGTCTGCACTTCGTTTGTACTTCAGTTGAGGAATATCTAAAGGTCTGTCTCTGATTGGATGTTGGTCATGTGATAAGGTTTACTCGTGTGTTTTTTACATAACATCTTACCTTGTTATTATTTTACGCTAAAAATCTAGATATTTAATTTTTTATAGACCGAAAATCTTAGTCCAAGAGATTTGTACTCGCGTCTTGGATTGTGGTCTTGACCAGCAATCCATGGGAGGTGTCAGCCAGTGTATGAATGTTGATGATCCATATAAGGTATGTGCTTTTCATTATTATTTTCAAATTTCCTTAATTCTTATTGTATAACTTGGCATCTCACCTTTAATTCTTATATCTAGAACTAGAATGATGTTTCGGATAATTTTCATGCTGATGGTCTTGATCACAAGTCAGTTGAGGAGGGTCAGCCAGTGTACAGGTTTGAATGATAAATACGAGAGTGTTGCTATTGATGGTCTTATTAGTTTACGGTCCCAGGATTTCATCAATTCTCCTCAAGTCAAAGTCAATGACAATGAAGAAGCTTATCATTCCGATTATTGTCTATCCACACAACAGGTTAGAGAAGTAATCAACCACTTCTTCACACGCCATCTGTTCAGGTAATATATTAATGATTTATTTTAACTTTGTTTTTTGGATGAACCTGATTTTCATAATTTTGTATGTAGGTTCAGGATGATGTGAACGTTAATAGTGTGGCGAAAGAAGAGATTGTGAAAGATCATATGAACGTTGATAGTTTGGTAAAAGAAGATATTGAGAAAGATGATGTGAACGTTGATAGTTTGGTGAAAGAAGTGTAGAGAAAGATAGATGTGAACGTTGATAGTTGGTGAAGAAGATATGGAACGTGTGTGTGTGTGTACGTTGATAGTTTTATGAAAGAAGATATTGAGAAAGATGATGTGTAATTTGATAGTGTTGTGAAAGATGCTGAGCAAATTGAGAATGAAACTTTACCACGTCAGAAATTTCCCGGCAAGGCTTACCTATCCCCTTATATCCAACCGCCGTCAACTGAAGTAAAATGTAGGTAAAAATGGTGTGATATTTAAGTTTAAACGGTGTAAAAAGTTAAAGCCATCAAAATGTTTATGGGCTCGGGATGTGTGTGTTGAATTAAAACTGTTAGCATGGTAAGTGGTATGTGTTAATATATTGGCGAATATAAATCCATTTGTTCATCAAATTGGACCCATACTTAGTCAAATTAGGATATGATTCTCTGGATGTTACTCGGTCCCTACTGCACCCAAAAAGAACCGTGTTGTCTTTGTCTGCAGAAGTTAATGCGTTTTGTAGGTGATGGAATGAATGGACTTGGTTTCCATGGTGTGCAGATGGTCATCTTGTTTATATCGATTTCTGGGCACAATTAGTCGGCAGGAGCCACACTAAAAGAGGCTGGCTATTGGTATGTGCTTAATTACACATACCTTTTGCCTATAAAAACGTGCCTAAAATAACCAAAATATACCAAAAATACATTGTATTTGTGTGTTTTGTGATTTATGATTGTGCAGGTAACGGATATTCACTAAAGGACAAAAATCAAGCCAAAACGGACAAAACCGAGCACGGGAATGGGAAGAGCGTGAAAAGTCAAAAAGTCAAAGTCAAAGTCAACCAAGTCAAAGTCAAAAGTCAAAGCCGAAGCCGATATCAAAGAAATGTTAAATGGGCCAACCCGTACCCATCTAATGGGTCGGGTCAGCCCATTAAACATATAGAAGACTTAAGCTTATAAGATTAATATTGCAAAAGGCCCATTCATCCCAAAAGCCCAATCTGCCAACAAAAGCCCACTTAACAGCCCATCCCATTTAACAAATAGGACTGTTAAGTCCATTTCACCACAAGTCCTTTTCACCCTTACACCGTTAGTCCTCAAGGACTAACAATGTCAGTCCAAAAGGACTAACGGTGCAAACATATAAGGAAAACAGGGTTAACGCCCGTCAAACACATTCACCAAACCCCATTTCCCACGCATTTACTGTTTATCTTCCCCAAAACATGTACCTTGCAACCCCAGACAAAAACATCCCTCTCCCACCTCAACCCCACTTCATAAAACAACAAACGCCACCTTGGCAATCCTAAACAACACCATTCGTCAAGGAGAAAGACAAAAGAATGGTGGGCATGGATGTAGAATTGGAGAACATCAAATCGGATGGCTAATTTGGTTTTCGATCTCTCACCAGAGAAACACACCCTCAGTTATCATCTCTGAAGAAACCCACATGAAGTACCCAGGACTTTATTATTTCTTATATAAATGAGAGACTTTGTAAGCCCTTGAGAAAGCCAATTTTTTAATGTGTGGTTTTACAGCATTATTAGTTTACTTTTAGCTTATTGTAATTGTAATTCAAGCCTTGTACTGTTTTTTTGTAGTGTAGGAATTAATGAAAAAGTTAGGTTTGTGTTGGAATTGTTGTTTTTTAATCTTTGTTCCATTGTTTTTAAAGGTAACTCATATTCTCTAGTATAAGTATGAATTACTTATTTAAGCTGTTACACTTAAGCAGCTTTAAACTTTTCCATTGTTTATAGTGTAGAGTAATTTTTGTGGCGTCGACTTGGCGCACTAACAGAATTCACTCATTTTAGTGAAACAAGTTGAAGAAATTGCCTAAGTGAGAAGGATAGGATGTGTATGGGTGTTATATTCTATTGCTTATTTTAAAGTATTGCTGGGGAGTGGTCCTTAGAGCTTAATAGGGTCATATTACCCCTGTTTTGAGCAAGGGGTTGAGGTACACTCCATTTTTCATTTCAAAACTGCTTATTATCCTTCTTGTGCTAATTAATCTGTTTTGCTTATTTTGTTTGCTAAATGTCTGCTTATTATTGCTTATTAGTCCTTTATTAGCTTAGTTTAATATCTGTGTGATTTTCTGAGAGAAGTTGTTTTAGATGACGAGGTATTGTGTTTGTTTAACTTTGGGTAGTCGTAAAAATGACAAAAACAGATGTGTATACAGTGGTTTGGCATAAGGTACAAAATGGGTCAAAAAAGTAGTTAAAAACTGTTTGGGTCACTTAGCCAACTTTGGCAAGCCTTCTTTAAGATGTATTGATCTGTTTTTAAAGGTTTTTAAGTTTGAAAGTGAGTTTTTAAGTTTTTTTTATAAGGTACTTAAATTTGTGGTTTCAAAACAGTTTGGCATAGCTTATTTGATAAAGCTTTTGAAAATGTTTTTTTAAGTGTTGTTTTGGTGTTGTTATTAGTGTCAAAAGGCAGTAGATTGAGTGTTGTTTAATTTACTTTGGTTTTGTAAAAGTTTACTCAAATCTGTCAAGGTTTTGTGTCAGTTTTTAAGTTTAAAAAGTCCACTTTTTCAATCTTATTTTTAAGTTAGTAAAAATCTGTTTTAGGTCTTGTAATTTCTTTCACAAGTAGTTAGTAGTATAATCTTGATCTGTTTTAGCTTATTTTGGGTATTAGTCCTCATTTAACAGCTTAAAATTAAGGCTGCAAAAAGCCATTTGTCTTTTAAAAGAAAACCAAAAAGAGTGCATACTGAGTGAACAGCCTTTTTCATCAAGCTTTTTCATGGCTTATATGAATTTCAAAATGCTTTTTCTTTGTTGATTCTTGTAGCTTATAAGATAAGCTTGAGCTGCATATAAGCCACTAAGCCATAAGGATCATTTTCTAGCTTAAAAATAAAGGCTGGATAAGTGTTCTACGTTAGGCTGCTTGGCTAGCCTTTGCCAAATGCTTATTTACTGTATTTGAGTTTGGAGTCAGTTTGGTTTTCTTGAATGGTGCTTGATTTGCTTATTAGGCTTAGATTTGCTTATTAGGTGTAGTAGTATATCTATTTTAGCTTAGTTTGTTGTTCCTTTAGCTTATTTAGTTTTTAAGAGCCAAAAAGTTAAGCAAATTTTCACTTAGTTTAAAAAAAGTAGACTGTCAGCTTATTTTGCTTATTTCCTAATTTATTTTTAAGTTTTGAAAAAAGTTGCTTTTTTAAATTTGGTCCATTTTGCTTATTTTATAAGTCATAAAAAGAAAAACCAAAATAAAAAATGTTTTTTAAAAAAGAGAGGTCACAGGGGTCGAACATGTGACCTCCCCTTTGCACACCCATCATATTTAACACACACACTCTATACCATCAGCACCAGTAGGGCCATCTGGTATATGTTTGCAAAAGTTAATATTTAACCTCTTTTTGGCTCATTAAGCTTTCAACCCATTTGGGCTTATTTATAACCTGTTTTTTAAAGTTTTTATTTTTCTTTGATTCTTCATAGTATAAAGCATTTTCTCTGAATTTTCCAGATTTTTTATTATTAGTTTAATATTTTTAATATTTAATTTAGTCTAAAACTGTTTTTAATTCATAGAAAAAAATATAATTCTTTTTTTAAAATTTTCTTTTATCATTTAGGATTTATAAAAAATAAAATTTTATTGGTAGGGTTAAAATTGTAGAATTTGGGTTTTTAAAGAACTGGTTTTGAATCCCGTTATCGTTTTTAGTGTTTTAGCCTCATTTGCTTTCTTTTTAGCGCGCCTTTACATGTTTGTGCATTTTATTTGTAGAAATAGAAAACCAAATCCAATTTGTGATATTCAAGCATTATTCCACAAATGTTTCCTTGATTTTCCATTCACACCTTGTCGGGACACGACCCAGGAAGGTTTTTAGGGATTTTACTTTGGGTAAAAGTAAATTTCCTTTTAAAAGCCTTACGGAATTTTTATCATTGATATTTTTAGGATAATCCTTATTATTATATATTTATATTTATTATATATATATTTATATATACTAAAAGTAATTGTTTTAAGACGAATCACTATCTACTTCTGTAAGTATTAGATCAAAGTTTAAAATCAACATATAAATTTTAAAATCTGAATTATTTGTATCTAACACTTTCTTTATGCTGTAACGACAACACCTAGACATTTGGATTGATTATTTGTGGCAATTCAGGGAACGTAATGTTGACTGGGCAATGACAAGTCCATTCTATGTGATATGCTTTCCAAACTATGAATATAGTATAAGAGGGTTGATCCTACGATCTTTGACCCGAAAGGAGAAGGTTTTTTGATAGCTCCGCGCTTACCCGCTCCTTCCGCTTCTTTGTGCGTTTTCTAGAGAGCTACCGAGCACTTATGTGACATTCGTTACCAAAAAATTTTTTCTTTAGTTATTTTAAAAAAAAATATTCTACGTTGCCCTCAATCTATTTAATTCACATTTCTCAAAACCCACGTAAACCAAAATAATTCTCATGGAGTCTTATTTCCAATATGAGTGTGTGGGGTGTGGACAACCAACGGATAACTCTTATTGTTATTAATGTACGTGCCAATGGTGCGGTTGTCATTTTATTGATTGAAAATTTGTCCAAATTGTACACATTGAAGATGGAAAATCCAATCGATTTTTCAACTCCGTACTCTTTTAACGAACCTCCAAGTTTCTCTTACCACCCCACACACTCTCAACCAATCTTGTGTGAATTTTGCGGGAACGATGCTCGTTATGGTCATCTATTGTACACCACAAGTTCCGATTATCTCTAATCCGGAACCATGCTACAATAAAAACTATGATGAGATATTCCCACAAACTATAACCCAGTATTTCAATATCAATTCTTGTTGAGAAAATATGTCGATGGACCCTCATGCGACTTTTGAAAATGTCCACCGATTGAATCACAAATTTTTATAAACTATTCCAATTCATCCAGTTTTGAACCAATTTCTCAACACCCCGCAATTTCCCG
The DNA here is from genome assembly GCA_026074375.1 of Tanacetum coccineum. Taxonomy (NCBI): domain Eukaryota; kingdom Viridiplantae; phylum Streptophyta; class Magnoliopsida; order Asterales; family Asteraceae; genus Tanacetum; species Tanacetum coccineum. The sequence goes on from BQNB010040276.1 coordinate 22,144, forward strand.
TCATTAATCAACCTCCTCAAGAAGCGAGAATGGAAGCTTTGCAAGCCCAAGAAGACCTAATGAAATCGATACAAAACTGTTTAATCGTATTTCTTTTAGGGAAACACCGAAGGTGTTAATACAAGCTTGGGACAAATTTTTTGAAGTAAGCATGCTCAACCCGAGTATTTACAAGAATTACTTAACAAACTTCTTCAAGATTGCAAGGAAACGGAATCGGACGAATTCATAAAGTCTAGTGTTGAGAACCTTGTCCAAAACCCAAGTGAGTCTGAGGATGAATGTGAGTATGATGTGCCCGATTGTGATGATTCTCAAACGACAAATTTTTCAACATTTTCCAATCCTCTCTTTGACGATTCTACCTCTAGTAATGACGAGTCAAGTCATGAGGAGGTTATTCATGAAATAAGTTTTAAAACTTATTCGAACCATCTTTTTGATCTTGACAAGGAAATCATTTCTAGTGAGTTTAATCCGATTCATAATGAAGACCTCGATTCTACGCCGAAAGATGTTCGTTTTGATGCCGAGTCTTATCTTCTTGAATCATTAGTCAATCGTGATACTTTGAATGCTTCCCCTCCCAAGATTGATTTTCTTTTCGATGAGTTTGTCGGTGAACTCACTCGTCTCCAATTAATTCCACCGGGAATTGATAATATCATAACCTGATCCGGAGGTGATATTTTGTTTTTGGAGAGTTAGCTTTACGATAACTCATCTCCCCGACCACCTGTAAGCATTTCAAGACAATTCTAAGTACTAATCATCGAGTCTATTCCCCTCTCCCAAGATTGATTCTTTCCTCGATGAGTTCGCCGGTGAACTCATAACAATTCCTCCAAGAATTGTTAATAGAGAGCACGAGGAATATATTAGTCTTTTGGAGAGGTTGCTATACGATAATTCATCTTCCAGTCCGCCGGAAGATTTTCATGCTAATCCAAATACGATCATCGAGTCTTTTCCCACATTTCCTATCCCCGTTGAGGATAATAACTCTCTTAGGCAAGAGATCGATATATTTCGATCCCCGGATGAGCTCAATACCACCACGGTAAATAGAGAGTGAAAATTAACGACTCAGATAGAAACGATAATTCTACTTCCCTTCCCGAGTTCGAATCATATCATGTTGATTATCCCAATTTGGGAGATTCAACCATTGATGTGGTGGAAGACATCCCCGTTTATGTGCCTAATATTTTACCCACCCATACCCACTCGGGGCACCCTCCCCCCCCATATTGATTCCGACTTCTTCATCCATCTCCATAAAGATCTCGGATCCCGATATTGATGTTTTCTTCTTAATATTCTTCTTTTCTTCTTCTCCTTCCGGAGATAGAAACAAGATTTACGATTCGGGGATATGCATTGAAGTCGAATCCACGAGATTTCTTGTTACTCTTTCCCCCGTGATTGATACTTTACTTCCATTTTCATCCAAAAATGAAGACAAAGTTTTCAATCACGGTGTTCTTGCTTCAAAGGATAAATCTCCTCCTTCTTCATCACATCGGGGCTTTAAAGCTTCCAAGCTTTTTCATCATAAAAGCCCGATGTTGATTCATGGAGAGAACATTCCTATCTTGGATGTTCCGTTTCTCCATTTCTATCCTCCTTGACCAACTCAAGTATGGGGGATCGAGTCAGGCTCAAGACTCGATTAACAAAAATAAGCGCTTCGTGAGTGGCAACCCATGCTTATCCTTATCGTTTTATTAATGAATAAGTGTTTTGTGAGGAGGCTCGCCTCTACCTTTCTCGTGTCTTGTGTTTTGTTGTATGTCCAGGATTGCCCCGGAATATGAAGCCTCTCGTGCTCGTGGTTTTGTCCTTTGTTCACTCGAGCTTCACATCCTCATCTTCATTTTGGAATCCAATATCCAATCATATCGACTAACATTTATCTTTACGCATACCTAATAAACGGCTTTAGATTTACGTAGAGACTCTTCTTAAAACATTGAGGACAATGTTTAGTTCTAGTATGGGGGAACTATCGATTTGATTGTCCCTGCAACCGTTGTTTTCACGTAATCCCGTTTTTACCACCAAAATACCAAAAAATGAAAAAAAATTAAAAATTTTCAAAAATAAAATAAGTGTTTTGTCACAATTTTGACTTTCCTGCTGGGTAGAATAAGAATAAATTTTGACTCGATCGAGCGTGTTGAGCTCTAGCTTGTCCCTTAACTTTTAGACTAAGCATTCGCGGATCTTTTTATTAAAGATTTTAAATTTGCGAAGAACGAGAAATGATAGAGTTAATTATGAGTTAGATGCTAAACAAGGATTAGTTAGAAATCTTAAGAGCTCATAAGTGTAGTTTGTGGCTTTTCTCTCCCATAAGCTTCTAACCGGACTAATAATACGTGCTCTCTTCGAAAATTAAACTTATATCAACAATTTTTGAAGTATGGTCGATATCAATAATTTTAGTCTTAGTTCAAATTTATACTTAAATTTTCTAAAAAGAAATTTTCTCTATATCATGGTAATGTAAAAAAAATGATGAAAAATGAGGTAATAATAATAATAAAAACTGTGGGCTAATAAAAGTTTACTGCATCTTGCCGGCTCACAACCGATGTTGCAGTCTTCTAAATAAGGCACATAGTAATTATCCGAGACTGATAAAAGTTTGCTGCATCTTGCCGAGACTCACAATACTGAAATTGCATCCTTCTGAAAAGGTCGAAGGATTTCCTAGTTTTAAGGATGTGAAATATATTAAGTTGTAAACACGTGAATTTAATAAATATAAGGAAAATCTCTTTTTTTTGAAATTTAAGTATTGCTTTTGAACTAAGACTATTTCGTTTTAAGTTGTGATTTTATGTATATACGGGAAATCCAAGAGTTTTGAAACCGAAGGTCCGTGAGTCCCGATACTAGTCTCTGTGGGGTGTCAAAAGCCTGGTCACTTAGCCGCAAGGTTGGGATGTGCCGAGATGAAAGTCGCTACATGAGATGATCTCGCCTTCAAACTCATTACTTTTGGGTGGAACGTGAAGCATAGAAATTTTGCAAAACGTTTGATCTATGGTTGAAATTCGAAATAAGCACATTCACCTAAGATATAATAATTGTCGGGAGCGAAAAGTTTCACAAGGTACAAGTATGAGTAGTGTTAGCATCTTACCTTATATTTAACGGTGATTTTGTTTTTAAGCTTAGTTTGGAACAAGTGAAAAGTCGGGGATGATGAATTTATCCTTTTTGGGCATTTTAGGATTAAAGTGCTTCTTGTTCTGTGACCCTAAAAGTTATAAGAATAACGAAAGTCCAAACATGTTAGTTAGTTGCTTGAAATGAAAAAATGAGAAAAAGGAAAAAAAATACAAAAAAATGTGTGGGAATTAGTGTGAATATTTAAAATTGGTCAAAACGGGGCTTTTCAAAGCTATTGATTCTTTAATTCCCCTTGATGAACACTTAGCTACTTTTCGAGGTAATTAGTCGATGGGAATTAAGATTCTTGGTTTTCTTAAGTATTTACTTATGGCATTGCGTGAGGACACGGCAATAGTTTAGTATGGGGATTTTGGTATGTGCTTAAATACACATACTTTTTACCTAATAAAACGACCCCAAATGACCAAAAACGGACATAAAATGCCGAATATATTCTTATTTTGTGTTATTTACTATGCAGGTATCAGATATTCAAAAAAGGACAAAAACGAAGCCAAAACCGACAAAACCGAGCACGGGAAGGGGAAAGAGCGTGAAAAGTCAAAGTCAACGAAAAAGTCAACAAAAAAGTCAACCAAAAAGTCAAAAGTCAAAGACGAAGCCGAAACCGAATAAATACCTAATGGGTCAACCCACACCCATCTAATGGGTCGGGTCAGCCCATTAAGATATTTATACTAAGGCTTAATAAGCCTTAAACCATCTATACCTATTTAATCCATAACCGGCCCAAAACAAAACAATTAAGCCCAAATCCACTTAACCATTAACCCCATTAACCCCCTTTTACACCACAAGTCCTTAACGGTTTACATCGTTAGTCCTTAAGGACTAACATGGTTAGTCCTCATACACTAACACCGTTACCCTGTATCCCAAAATCAAAAACACCCATCAAAACCCTCTCACTATTCACCATCCCTGGCCCCTCACCTTGACCTCTGCAGCCTATGACAAAACTATCACTCTCCCACCTTAACCCCACTTCATAAAACAACAAAGCCACCTTGGCAATCCTACGTTTCTCCATTGGTTGATGAATAATGACAATGAATCAAGGGCTCGGATGATAGAACTTGGAGAACACTCAAGATTGAAGGCTGAGATTGATTCTTGACTTACCTCACATAAGAAACACACATGAAGACACCAAGACTTCTGAATTTGGCTATAAATAGGTCTTAATATCAATAGTTGTAATCTATCTAGTGTAGATGTAACTTAGGAGTAGTTTAACTTGTTTTTATTTACTTTACAGCTTATTTTTCATATTGTCATTTAAATTCAAAGCCTTGTAATCTCCTTTTAAAGTTAATGAAATTTGAAGTTTTTATGTTAAAATTCTATTTTTAAGTTAATGTTACATTGTGTTTAAAAGTCTTTCATAAGCTCATATAAGCTCTCTTATTACTCTATTATAAGCTGCTATACCTTAAACAACCTTAACTTCCTAAGTTCATAGTGTTTAAGTCCTTTTTACCAAAAATCACTCATATGTGTTCAAGAATCAATGGAGCATGGTGAATAATGGATGGCCATGGTAATAGAGCTTATTGGATAAGCATTAGGTTGGTTTAAAAAGTGTTTGGGGTGATAAGTTCTTAACCAAAAGCTAAGGACTTTTGTAAGTTTTACTTTTTCATTTTTTTTGCTTAATTTTTTGCATTTACTGTTCCATAGCTTATTTCTGCTTATATCTGTCTTATTAGTGCTTATTTTGTCTTCTACATGCTTAATTTATCTAGTTTTATGATTCTCTTGAACTGTTTTAGTTTTAAAAATGTTTTTTAGAAATTTAAAGGGGTGTTTGGAACAAGCAGTACTAACCATGAGTTAGTACTGTTTGACCACTTTTGGCTTTTAAACCATCTTTGTTTAGCCTAAATTAAGTCTTATTAACAGCTTTTAAAAGACTTTAAAGTCTAAAACTCTTTTTCAAAGTCTTTAGAAGTTATAGTTTGAATCTGTGCCTTTTGGTTCTAGTATATCAGCTTATAGGCTTTGATTTGCTTAAATTGCTTTTTAGTGCCTTTTCATGCTTGTTTATGCCCTTAATATGCAGTAGAAAAGAGTTGTTGTAGTGTGCATTTGTCCATTTGATGTTTTATCAAATCTGTCTAAGTTTCAAGCTTTATTTTCAAAGTTAAAATCTATTTTTCATTAGCAAATTTAGGGTAGTATAAGTTAGTCTTAGGTTTTGAAACTCATAGCATAAGCTCATTGTAGTTTGAATTTTATCTGTTTGTGCTTATTTTGTTTTTAAAACTCTTTTCCTAGCTTAAATTAGGGCTGCAAAAAGCCCTTTTGTCTTTTAAAAAGAAAACCAAAAAGAGTGCATAGTGTAATCAGCTTTTTCAATGGGCTTTTTCATGGCTTATATGAATTTCAAACTCCTTTTTCTTTGCTGATTCTTGAAGCCCATAGGATAAGCTTGTTATTCATATAAGCCATTAAGCCATAAGGATAGCTTATGGCTTTTAAAAATTAGCTTAAAAAGTAGTGTTTAGCCTTTGAAAACTGTTTTAGTTATGCATTTTATCTTATTGCTTTTTAGTCCTTTTCAGCTTAATTTCTTTGCTTATTTTTGTTTGTAAGTGCTTATTAGGTGTAGCTCTTTATGTGTTTTAGCTTATTTGTCTCTTTTGTTGCTTATTTGTTCTTAAAAATGGTAAACAGTTAGCCTTCATAACTTAGTGTTAAAAAAGCCATTCTATCAGCTTCTTTTAGCTTTTTGCCAGCTTATTTTCTAGATTTGAAAAAAGATTCTTTTTAAAAGTTTGTTGTTTTTGCTTATATCATAAGTGTTAAAAAAAAAAATGTTTTTAAAAAAGGAGAGGCCACAGGGGTCGAACCTGTGACCTCTCCCTTATACTACCAACACCTCAACACACACACTCACAACCATCTGCCCTGGGGTCTTTTTCGATTAATACTTGCCTTATTTTTTATTTATAGTCTTTGTAGCCATTTTGCTTATCAGCTTATTTAAGCTTATTTGCCTGCTTATTTCAACTGCTTTTCCAAATCTTTTATTTTTCTTAGATTTTAATCTGTTCAAAGTACTTTTTGTGATTTTTCCAGATTTTTTTAATTTAGTTTAGTATTTTTAATGCATTTTTTAGTTTAAAACCGTTTTTAATTCATAATAAATAATATAAAAGTCAAAAAAATATAATTCTTTTTTTTAAAATTTTCTTTTATCATTTAGGATTTATAAAAAATAAATTTTCTTTTGTAGGGTTAAAATTTTAGAATTTGGGTTTTTAAAGAACGGGTTTTGAAATCCCCGTTATCGGGATTTTATTGTTTAGTTAGCCTTATTTGCTTTCGTTTTTAGCGTGCCTTTACTTGTTTGTGCATTTTATTTGTAGAAATAGAAAACCAAATCAAATTTGTGATATTCAAGCATTGTTCCACAAACGTTACCTCGATTTTCAAATTCGCACCTCGTCGGGACACGACCCGGGAAGGTTTTTTGGGGTTTGACTTTGGTCAAAAGTAATAATCTTTTAAAAAGCCTTACGGAATTCTTATTAGTTGAGATTTTGATAATTCTCATTATATATTTATATTATATATTTATTATATATATATATATATATTTATATATACTAAAGGAATTATTTTAAGAATCAATTTTTGGCACCGTTGCCGGGGGAGGTTGTGAAACGATTATCGTGTTTCGTTTGAAGATTAGTATTTGAAGACCCTTCCCCGTGAAGTTATCGCTTTCATTTGTGAATATTTTTAAGTAATAAAAAATACCAAAAAATCGAAAAACAACAAAATCGACAGTTGTGTCACTTGTGAATTCGGCTCACCTTTAGATTACAAACTATAAGAGAGGTATAAGAAGGGTCGATCCTACGAACTTCGACCCTAAAGGAGAAGGTTTTTAATAGCTTCGCACTTACCCGCTCCTCGGCTTCTTTGTGCGTTTTCTAAATAGCTACCGTACACTTGTTCGGTTATCGGTTTCCAAAAATATTTTTCTTTCTTATGTATTTTGCTATAAATAATCTTCTTTATCCTCTTATTCATTTAATTCTTATCTTCGTTACCCTCTTATTTGTTTAATTCTTCGACATGTCTTCGTATAACCAACGTGAGTGTGTGGGGTGTGGACAACCATGTGATGGCTTTTATTGTTATCTTTGTACGTGCCAGCAGTGTGGTGTTAATCTTATAAATGGAATTTGTTTGAATTGCACTTATGGAGATGGAAAGCCAGTCACTTGTTGCGGGTGTGAAGGCCCGTTAAACGGTGGATTTTGTTCATTTTGCGCTTCGAGAGCTGGAAATTCATTCTCATAATGATCTCAAATCCAATTTTTTCAATGATTCGTCAAAATCTGTTCTTACACCCACCCACACACTATCAACCAATCTTGTGTGAATTTTACGGGAACGATGCTCGTTATGGTCACTATTGCACATCGCAAGTTCCGATTATCGCTAATCCAGAACCATGCAACAATCAAAACTTAATGATGAGTTCCCTACAAAACCTTTAACCAATTTTCAAACAAGGAAATTCTTGTGTGAAAATTGAGGGGGTCCTCATTAGCGAACTTATGAGATTCAACCGATTAATCAAATTTTCAACAGATCACCAATTCTTCCAGAATTTGACCAATTTCAAAACCCCCTGCAATTTCCGCATTCAATCAACCTCCCTCAAGAAATGAGAATGAAGCTTTGCGACCCGAGAAAGCTAAAGAAATCGAAACAAAACTTTTAATAGAAGTTGTCATCTAATTTGGTTTTAGGGAAACACAACCGAAGTTATAATGCATTTAGGACTAACATTTATGAAAAGTTAAGCATGCTCCATCCGAGGAGGTACAAGAATTGCTTAACAAACTTCTTCAAGATTTGCAAAGTATAACGAGGATTTGGCCAAATATATTAAATAACTACCAAGTTTGGAATTTGCCTTCTCATCTTAAAGATGATGGACGACGATGAGTATTCCTTTTGCAACACAAAATATCTCAATGACATGTTTCTACCGGCAATCACAAAACAATTACACTCCCGATTCACCAAAAAAACTGACACTCTTCATAATGGTGGACAAACATCTTGACATAATTCCGGAAACAAAATCGGACGAAATTCATATAGTCTAGTTTGAGAAACCTTGTCCAAAACCCAAGTGAGTCCAGGATGACTGAAAGTGTGACGTGCCCGATGTATGATTCTCAAACGTACAAAATATATCAAGCGATATTCTTTCCAATCCTCCCTCACTCTATGATTCTACCTCTAGTGATGACGAGTCAAGTCATGAGGAGGTTATTCACGAAATAAGTTTTAAAACTTATTCGAACCCTCTTTTTGATCTTGACGAGGAAATCATATCTATTGAGTTTAAACTGATTCATAAATACGACCCTCGATCTACTCCGAAAAATGATTCTTTTCTTTTGATACCGAGTCTTATCTTCTTGAATCATTACTCAATCGTGATACATTGATGGCTTCCTCTCCCAAGATTGATTCTCTCCTCGATGAGTTCGCCGGTGAACTCATAACAATTCCTCCAAGAATTGTTAATAGAGAGCACGAGGAATATATTAGTCTTATGGAGAGGTTGCTATACGATTATTCATCTCCCCGTCTGCCGGAAGATTTTCATGCTAATCCAAATACGATCATCGAGTCTCTTCCCACATTTCCTATCCTCGTTGAGGATAGTAACTCTCTAAGGGAAGAGATCGATATATTTCTCGGTCCGGATGACTCAATACCACCAGGTATTGAGAATGATAATTACGACTCAGAAGAAGACGATAATTCTACTTCCCTTCCCGAGTTCGAATCATTTCATGTTGATTATCCCGATTTGGGAGATTCAACCATTAATGTGGAGGAGAGACACCCCGTTTGATGTGCCTAATAGTTTTACCCACTGACCATCCACCTTCATATGGATTTCGACATCATTCCTTCTCATAAGATCTCGGATCCCGATCTTGATGATTCTACTCCTTCCAGAGGATAGAAACAAGATTTTACGATTCGGGATATGCATTGAAGTCGATCCACGAGATTTCTTGTTTTACTCTTATAATCCTCCGTGATTGATAACTTACTTGCACCATTTTCATCCAAAAATGAAGACAAAGTTTTCCATTACTGTGTTCTTGCTCAAAGGATAAAAATCCTCCACCTTCTTCATTAACATCGGGCTTTAAAAGCTTCCAAGCTTTTTCATCATAAAAGCCCGATGTTGATTCATGGAGAGAACATTCCTATCTTGGATGTTCCGTTTCTCCATTTCTATCCTCCTTGACCAGCTCAAGTATGGGGGATTCAAGTCACACAAGACCGATTAACAAAAATAAGGCTGCTTTGTGAGTGGCAACTCAATGCTTATCCTTATCGTTTTTATTAAAGAATAAGTGTGTTTGTGAAGCTCTCGCTTCTAACCTTTCTCGTGTCATTTTGTTTTGTTTGTATGTCCAGGATATTGCCCCTGAAAATAAAGCCACTCTCTCGTGCTCGTGGTTTATTGTCCTTCGTTCACTCGACTTCACATCCACATCATCATTTGGGAAGTCTAATATCCAATACTTATCGACATAACATTTAACTTTACGCATACCTAATAAACGGATTTAGATTAAGTAGAGCCCTGCTTAAAAAACATTGATGACAATGTTATAGTTCTATATGGGGGAACTAACGATTAGATTGTTGCCTGCAAACCTTGTTTTTCACGTAATCATCCCGTTTATTTTAAATACCACCAAAAAACCAAAAATGTAAAAAAAAAATAAAATTTTTCAAAAAATAAAATAAGTGTTTTGTCATAATACTAACTTTCCCTGCTGTAGAATAAATAAAAAATTTGACTCGATCGAGCGTGTTGAGCTCTAGCTTGTCCCTTAACTTTTAGACTAAGCATTCGCGGATCTTTTTATTAAATATTTTTTAAATTTATAGAATAAGAACGAAAATGAAAGAGTTAATATGAAGTATTAGATGCTAAACAAGGATTAGTTGGAAATCTTAAGAGCTCATAAGTGTAGTTTGTGGCTTTTCTCTCCTATAAGCTTCTAACCGGACTAATAATACGCGCTCTCTTCGAAAATTAAACTTATATCAACAATTTTTGAAGTATGTTCGATATCAATAATTTTAGTCTTAGTTCAATTTTATACTTAAATTTTCTGAAAATAAATTTTCTCTATATCGTGGTAATGTAAAAAAATGGATGAAAAATGAGGTAATAATAATAATAAAAACTGTGGGCTAATAAAAGTTTACTGCATCTTGCCGGCTCACAACCGATGTTGCAATCTTCTAAATAAGGCACATAGTAATTATCCGAGATTGATAAAAGTTTACTGCATCTTGCCGACTCACAACTGATGTTGCATCCTTCTAAAATGTCGAGGATTTTCTTAGTTTTAAGGATGTGAAATTATATTAAGTGTAATAAACGTGAATTAATAAATATAGGGAAAATCTCTTTTTCTTAAATTTAAATTTGCTTTTGAACTAAGACTATTTCGTTTTAAGTTGTGATTTTATGTATATACGGGAAATTCAAGAGTTTTGAAACCGAAGGTCCGTGAGTCCCGATACTAGTCTCTGTGGGGTGTCAAAAGCCTGGTCACTTAGCCGCAAGGTTGGGATGTGCCGAGATGAAAGTCGCTACATGAGATGATCTCGCCTTCAAACTCACTACTTTTGGGTGGAACGTGAACCATAGAAATTTTGTAAAACGTTTGATCTATGGTTGAAATTCGAAATAAGCACGTTCACCTAAGATATAATAATTGTCGGGAGCGAAAAGTTTCACAAGGTACAAGTATGAGTAGTGTTAGCATCTTACCTTATATATACGTGAATTGTTTTAACTTAGATTTGGAACAGTGAAAAAGTTCGGGATGATGAATTTATCCTTTTTGGGCATTTTAGGATTAAAGTGCTTCTTGAAATGAAAAAATGAGAAAAAGGAAAAAAAATACAAAAAAATGTGTGGGAATTAGTGTGAATATTTAAAATTGGTCAAAATGGGGCTTTTCAAAGCTATTGATTCTTTAATTTCCCCTTGATGAACATTTAGCTACTTTTTAAGGCAATTAGTCGAGGGGGATTAAGATTCTTGGTTTTCTTAAGTGTTTACTTATGGCATTGCGTGAGGACACGACAATAGTTTAGTATGGGGGATTTTGGTATGTGTTTAAATACACATACTTTTTACCTAATAAAACGACCCCAAATGACCAAAAACAGACATAAAATGCCAAATATATGCTTGTTTTGTGTTATTTACTGTGCAGGTATCGGATATCGACAAAAGGACAAAAACAAAGCCAAAAATGACAAAACCGAGCACGGAATGGAAAGAGCGTGAAAAAGTCAAAGTCAAAGGCAAAAAGTCAAAGTCAAAAAGTCAAAGACGAAGCCGATATCGAAGAAATGTTAAATGGGCCAACCCGCACCCAAGTTAATGGGCCGGGTCAGCCCATTAATCATCAATTATAAGACTTTAGCTTTTAAGCTTTTATAAAAAGCCTAATCCAAAACCCTTATAAAATTGGCCCAATCCCAAAGCCCAAACCACTTAACAACCATTAACCATACAACATTAACCCTCATTACACCAAAGGTCCTTAAACCTTTGCACCGTTAGTCCAAAAGGACTAATAGTGTCAGTCCAAAAGGACTAACGGTGCAAACACATAACTGAATTCAGAGCAAACCCCATTACCCTGTATCCCAATCAAAAACACCCGCCAAAACCTACTATTCATCATCCCCCTCACCTCGACCTCTGCACCATCAAACAAACCCATCACACTCACCACTGCCCCACACCACAAACCAACAAATCCATGTTGGCAATCCTCTCCAACCTTATTCGTCTATGATAGAAGACAAGAAATCAAAGGTTGAGATTGATGGACTTGGAGAACACTCAAGAATGGATGGCTATGATGATTTTGCAACTCTCTCCTCACAGAAGTAACACAAGAAGCACACCCTGTGCCCTTAGTTTTCTCTATAAATAGGCTAGGTTTTCCTTTGTAAAAGTATCTAGTGTAGAAGTAGTTTAGGAGTAGTGTAACTTAATTTTTTAGTCTTATTTACTTTAAATTGAACTTTACTTTTCAAACCTTGTAATGTTTTTAAGTTTAATGAAATTTCAGTTTTAAAAGTTTTAAAATTCTGTCAATTTAAATTATGTTTTTACCTTATGCATTTAAGCTTAAATTTGTGTTCTAAAACCATTTTCATAAGCTAATCAGCTCTTTTACTCATATCAAACTTAGTTAAGCTTTTTCAAAAGCTTAACCAAGTCTTTACGCAAAAATTACCTCAAAAAGCTAACTTGGATGATAAGCTTACAAGGGAAGAGCTTATGGGTTTACTAGCTTGTTTTTATACAAGCTAGAGCTTGTAGAAAAGCTCTTTTGAGCATAATTAGTCCTTGTTTAAGCAAAGGATAAGGTACTCTTCTTTTTTCCATTTTAGCTTATTTTACTGTTGCGTAGCTTAATCTGCTTATATCATTGCTGATTTATGCTTATTATTGTTGTTAAATGCTTATTTATGATTTCTTGAAGTTTAAATATTATTTGTTCATGTTTTAAGTTAATACTGCTAGTTTAGCACTTTATACTGATTATCCTTATTTGCTTATTTTAAGTGCTTATTCCTGTGTTCTTTTTGCTTCTTATTTATTAATATTCATAGTTGGTTATCTGTCTTTAAAATTCTTAGGTTAAATCAGTTTAAACTAGCTTTAAAATAGATTTTGGAATGTTAAAGGAGTGTTTGGGTTAAGGTTCAAAATGGGTCAAAATGAGTGTAAAGTTGTTTTGGGTCATTAACATTAATTTGTCAATCTCTGTTAATTGTTTTTAATCAGTTTTTATAAGTTTTTCAAGTCTAAAATTGAGTTTTAAGGTTGTGTCTACAAAGTGTCTAAATCTGTGGCTTTAACATCTTTTCAAGCTGTTTTAATTTGATTGTTGCTAAAAAGTTGTTTTAAGGTCTTGTTTAAACTTCATTTTGTTTCATAATACAGTAAGATAGAGTTAGTTTTAGTGTGCTTGTGTCAATTGTGTTTAAGTTTAAATTTTGTCAAGTCTTTAAGTCTCATTTTCTAAGTTTAAAAGTCAAATTTTAATAGCAATTTTAGATTAGTTAAAGTAGGTTTCAGCTTTTGAAATTTCTAGCATAAGTAATTTATAGTATAGATTTTATCTGTTTGAGCTTATTTTAAGTTTTAATCATCATTTACTAGCTTAAAATCAAGGGTGCAAAAGCCATTTTGTCCTTTTAAAATCTTTGAAAAAAAAAACCAAAATCATTGTGTACTCAGCTTTTTCATGGCTTATCTGAATTTCAAACTTCTTTTTATTTGCTGAATTTTGTAGCTTATAGGATAAGCTTTCTCTACATATAAGTCACTAAGCCATAAGGATCAACTAGCTTAAAAATAAGCTAGAAAGTGCCCCCTTGGGCTGTTTGGCTAACAGTTTTAGCCAAACTTCTTATTTGCTTATTTAAGTATTTTAGCTTTTAATTTTGCTTATTATGTGTTTTTATTTTTTTATTAGGTTAGGTTTTAGGCCCTTGTAGCTTATTCAACTTAGGTTTGAGTTTATATAAGCTTATTTGCAAAATTAGCTGAAGGATTAATGCCTTTTAGTTTTCCTTTAAGTTAAATCTGTCTTAATGCCTTTTAAAGCTTTTCTAGCTTATTTGCTAGCTTGTTTTTTATAACACCTCATATTTTAGGTCATTGTACGACATTATGTAATGCACAATTTATTTTTAGGGTTTTACGCGTTTGCTCTTAAACCGTAAACGTTAAGTTAAATCGCGTAAACTAAAAATGATCATTCAATGTAAACGGGCATTAAACGATTAAATGTTTACATCAAGAAAGTGTTATATGATTATTATGAGGATAATTAATAACTTTGTTCATCTTATTTTTATTGGCTACGTAAAATGCTTACGTTTCGCGATAAAACGCGTTTCGGCATTCTCGGAAGCACCAAAACCTAACTACGCTTAAACGAATACCCACGATTATACCCAATACACAAAATAATCAATATAACATCACATATATGTATATGTGGCCGGATTTCAAGTGATAGGACCAAGAATTTACTTGTTTGCATGACTACTCTCCATAATATCTAGATATTATGAATATCAAGGGAACCAACTCTTACACCATGAACCACTTGGCTAATTAACCTTGTGCAAGGGTTAGAAAGTGACCATGGTTAGGTTAATAAGATATTTTCACTATAAATAGCATGCATGCACTCTTCCTTTCATAAACACTTAACAAAAATCACAAAAATTCTTCTCTTGTCTCCTTAATAGCTCACGGCTCAAAACCCTTGCCAAACCAAATCCATAGCTTGATTTTCTATCATTATACAAGCATACTCACATCATATCTAAGGTATTCTAAGGTGGTTTCAAGAGTTGGTTAACCATTTGCAAGGAAGGAATCAAGAAAAGGAAGAAAGGGTTTACTTGGGAAAATTAGGGTTTTCACCTTATATTTTCAAGCCAAGGTTGTTAATCACAAGGGTGTGATTGTTATTCTCATCTCTACTCATCCACACAAGGTTATATATAAAGCTTAATCATTTCATAACTAAGATTTTATGTGTTCATATGTTATATTAAGCTAAATCACCATTTAGGGTACTTTTGAATATGTAAAATGAATATTTACTTATGATCATGGTTTTGTACACTTATTTACATGTCATATGGATGATAATATTATGTTAAAAGGAATGTATAAGTGTTTTAACATGTTGGTTAAGTATAAACATGTTTAAGTGCAAATTAGGGTTTCTAAAAAGTCCTAAAAACAAGTTTTAAACACATTTTGGAAAAAAATATCTTAGGGGCTGTTTGTAATTCAAAAATTACATATATGTTTTATGAAGGATCGAGGGGTCATAAAGAACTCGAAAAACCGATTAATAACGAAGAAGATACGCTATTTACAAGTTTACGATAATTAATACTTTTATAAAATAATTTTTATAAAAAGTACTATTCATTAGAGAAACTTATACTTAATAAATATCAATAATATGATAAAACTTTCAATTACAAGAACGTATTCGAAAGAATCACTAAAAACGGAGCTATAACGAATAAGATACGGCAAAAACGGGTTTTACGTTAATTAAAAGTACAGCTAAGCAGACCTATTTAAGCTTATTTAGAGAGGTTAGAGCTAGTAAGTAGGTAGGAGACAGCTATACCAAGAGTTCTTGGCTTAGGTAGAAGTATGTTAGGTTAATTAGAAGAGTTTTTAGGAGTCTCGAAAGAAGAGCGGAGATTAATAGATGTGGTTGATGATTAGATTAGTAGAGAGAGGGGGGGGGGGAGATTAGTAAGAGAGTGATCTTAGATTTAGAATAGTGCGAGTAGAGGTGAGATAGGAAATATCGTTTGCAGATGTCACAATGGAGAGTGCACGGGGATGACGTAGCTAAGGCTGTTTTTAGGTTGCTAATGGACACGTTGAAGTTTACGGCTATGCCTTTTGGGTTAACCAATGCACCAGCGGTTTTCATTGAGTTAATGAGCCGGGTGTGCATGGCTGTATATAGACAAGCTAGATAACTTATATATACCGACGATGTTTTAAACCGACCCAAAGTCTACAGAGGAGTTAGAGTCAACGTGAGATGATCGTGGAGTCACTGAAGGACGAGAAGATGTACGTGAAGTTTTCCAACAACATAGAAGCGGAGCATAGAGGAAGCTATCTAGATATGGAAAGAATCAAATGGGTGGTAATGAGCCGATCTTGGCATTGCCGGAAGGAGCAAACGATTTCGTAGTATAATATGACGCACGAAGTAAGGATTTGGAAGCATGTTTGGAAAAAGGGAGAAGGTGAATGCTTGTACGTCGCGACAACTGAAGGATCTTATAAAGGATTATATGACTAACGTGATAGGTTTTGCACTATAATGCTAGAGGCATTAAGTGAACGAGACGTGGAGAGTGATCTATATGGATCATGAACGTTTCAAACACACTTTCAATCGGAAGGATTGAACATGAGGCAGAGTCGATGGATGAAGTTATTTAGTGAGTATGGTTTCAAGGCCAAGTACCATCTGGGAAAGGAAAATGTGGTTGTTGAATCGTGGAGTAGGAAAAAGAGTGAAGCCAAGAATGAGTTCTGGATTGACGTATGACGATCCAAGCTAAGATCGAGAAAAGGATGTTGGTGGTGTAAAATAAGATGTCCAAAGCAAAGAACGTGTCAACATAAGATGTTGCGTGGCTTGGACCAACGAGTGTGAAAAGAGATAGAGAGTGGTTCATATTGGTTAGACAAGGTTCGGACCTCCATTTGGAGAGATGTAAGGACCTTGGCTATTGAAGAGGCGTATACGACAAAGTATCCTATCCATCCTGGAGCGGATGCGACTTAGTGTGGTCTTAGGTTTTCAAATTGGTGGTCGAGTATGAAGAAGAATATAGCTAGTTGCGGTAGCAAGTATTTAGCGTGTTCGAGAGTGGAAGTTGAGTATCAAGGGTCTTCAGGATTGTTGCTACAACCTGAGTTACCCGAGTAGAAGTGGGAAAGGATAACTAAGGATATTGTTGTCAAGTTACCAAGTGTGAGTATGGGATACGATGCGATTGGGTGTAGTCAATGGACTGACTAAGTCACCCCATTCCTAGCTATGCCTAGGACAAGTACGGTAGATTTTAGAGGTATTTGGGATACTTATCTTTTCGTGAGATGAGTTTGTCCCTAAGGTGGGGATTATCATTCGGGTATGAGATATGCTTCACTTGGAGCATTGTGTGGAAAGGAATGTAGGTTACCGTTTCATGGGCAGTAACTAGAGACAGCGAGATTGGATGAACCGAATTTGGTTCAAGGATTATGCTAGTATGAGGTTTAACCGTTAGACTTGAGGCTGTTAATTGAGTGTTACCTAGAGTATTCAGTTTGAAGGATGTTTCGAAAAGTATGGTAAGTTGATACCAAGGTAAGTAGGTCCATTTGAGATTTTTGAAAGGATTAGCGGTTAAGATTACCTAAAAGAGTTGAGGAGTGTGCATGACACGTTTCGCGTGTCAAAATTTGAAGTAGTATCGGTTGAGAATTTTTGGTCTTTTAAACTGAGTAATCAACACTTGTTCGTTCGTGCACAGGTAATCATTGGGAGTTTTGGTTAAAGTTGGGTAACGTAAGGTTCTTGTAGACCTTAGTATGCACTTAGATGCTTGTTTGTGATTTTTTGGGATATTAAAGTTATTTTTATTGAATAAACTCGAAGTCGAGCGATTCTTTAAAACGTTGGGCTTTTGTACAACTTTATAACTTGGTTAAGACAGTTCTTGTTTGATGAGTTGCGAGACGTGTTTGTAAAAAAGACGTTGTTACACAAAATTAAGGTTTTAACGAGTTTAATTGATGACGGGCGAGGTTCAGGTAGACGGTTGTTTTTCTTTTAGTATGGAGTTGTTGTGTTTCTTATTGCACCTTGAGTGTGTAAGCAAAGTCATTAGCAGTTGGATTCTGATTGTAGAAGTTGGATGTGATTATGGTTGACAAGACTCTTTGTTTTGTCAAGGAACTGTTAAGTTTGTGGACCTAGAGGTCACGAGTTAAAGCGTAATATGATAGTATTAGCAAAAGTTCGTGAGGATTCGAAGCGTGGTCCTAAACTTACTTGGGAATGCATGGATCAAATGAGGTCTAAGTGTCCTCAGTTGTTTGTCGATAGTGCTAATGCCTCGAGTAGTTAAATCTCGGGACGAGATTTTCTCAAGGTGGGGATAATGTAACAACCGTGACTTGAGCAGGTTAGTCAAACCTTTAGTGTTGACTTATATGTCTGTTGCAATGTACGGCTTATGTGAATTATGTGCTATGTGTGTGAATATGTGTTTATGAGTTAGTGGAAATCCATCGTTAGAATGTGAGCATTCAAAAAGATTGGATTAATGGTGAAAAATGGCGATTTTCCTTTCGTTCACTTTTAAGTGACAAGGAAAATAATAATTGGAAATTTAGTGATTTGTCTTTAATGTGTAAGTATATATACGTATACGTATTTTGTGTTAGTTATTTAAGATAGGTTTAGCGTTTAGAGTGTTAGATTAAGAAATGTAAAACTTCTATTTTTAGAGAGTTAGGTTGGAAATGAATAATTATTTTTAGAAAGTTGTAACTGCGTTATACATACAAAGGAAAAGAGTTAATTTAATTAAGTTTTAATAAGGATACTTAAGGTTTTAATTTGTAAATAAAAAAAATAAAAAAATAAAAATTAAAAAAAATATTTTTTTTTATTAGATGAATAGTGTTCCGAAAATTAGAAGAAAAGATAAAGGAAAAAAAGAAAAATAAAATTTAATTAGAATTATAGTTTATATCTAATAACTAATTAGAAGTAGATTAGGACTTCCCTAGGTGCCTATAAATAATAAACCTAGAACCCCTAATCCCCCTTTAATACTTGGCCGGCCATAAGGAGAGAAAAAAGAGGAGACGAAATTTTTTTTGGGTTTCGCTTAAGGTACGATCCGATCTTTTAATCCTAGTTCGTTTATTTTTCTAGTAACTTAATTATGGTGGATTTAGGTTTAAAATAGGGTTTATAAATTAGGGTATTTAATTTCCAGGAAATTCTTATGATTATATTGAGTAGTTTAATCATTTGAGTTAATTAGATTAGCAGATTTGATCTTGACGTTTGGGCTTTTAAATCCATTCAAATTAGGATGCGTAATTCACTTGCAGAAAGTTAGCAGTTTTGTAAGGGCATAACTCGGTCATAAATGATCAAATAAATTTTTTACAACATTCTGGAGATAACCTCTGAGAGTTATAATTTCTAGACAAATCCGGCCTCATAAGTTTTTATGGTCGGGAAGTGGGTCAAATGGTCATTACAAAATTAGTGTGTAAAACAGTGACGAATTTCAGTTTTGGTTTTGATTTTTCTAAAAATACTTAGACACTGAGTTAGAGGCTCTAAGTCACGGGATAGTTAGTTTAATATATTTGGTTGTGACCTCTGAATTTTGGCTAAGTTCATAGTGGGGGTCTAAGTTTTTTGGGTAAATTAATGTCTTACTTTTAGAAGGTCTGATTCTTGACGAATTTTAACACTTTGGATTAATGAATTTCTAAGGGGTATTTATAAAATGGTTAGGACTTTCGGGAGATCTATGAAGAAGTTTCATAGGTCATATATGTAGAATGTGGTGAATTTTGGTTTGAATTACTGGGGAGTGTTTAAGTGGTTTTAAGTAGTGCGTTTAGGGCACGTAAGTGAGAGTAAAATTCTGCCTAAAACCAGAAAGTTTAAAGAGTAGTCATTTAAGTATAAATGAAATATGTAAGTTGGGTTAAAGGTTTTTAATGATTATAGGACTATGTTAGTAGCTTAGGTATCCATTTTGTTGATGTTAAATCATATTGGGTTATGCATACCTAATTGAGGGTAGCTAAAATGTGTTTATATTGTTTTAGATATGTTCGTGGTCTTTGTGAAGTTTTGATTGATCTTTTTGGAAGATAAGTCTGCAGGTGAGTTTCATAGTCCCTTTTTTTAAATGTCTTTACTATTTGGGATGAAAATGATTGCTTATGATATAAAGATGTTTTTGATTGTGTGATTTGTGGTTACTGGTGTGTGGACAATGTGTTTCTGATTTTGACGCTTATTTTTGACATGTTAAATGTGATATTGGTAGTATCGTTCTACTTTTATGTAGAAAGATCTCCTTGGAAGCTGATCAACTCCTTGTGATATTGTAGTTATCATGGTACCAAGAGTCTTGAATTGGGTATTGTATCTTTCCATGACTATTAATGGTTGCCTAGGGGGGCCGTCGGTAACGTTTCCTACCCTAGTTATTGTATTGGATAGGGCGGTAACGTTTCGCTTTAACCAGTATGGGATTGTATGTTAGCATAAGTTTCATATTTGGCATAATTGTCCTTTATTGTTTTGTATCCAGTTAATTGGTTTTAATTTTTTTATTGTTGTCTTAATCCTATGTCTCTACACCAAACATTGTTGTTGAGTTTTTAAGCATCATTTTCAGGTGAGCTTTATGGTGCTAAGATAGACGAAGTGGCTAGAAGAGACGTAGGATGCTTGGAGTTATTTATGTTTTTTTAAAGTGTTTGGTTTTTTATGGTTTATTGCATGTCATTTATTGAGAGACCTCTTTCTCTTTTATAAGACACATTAGGAATTGGGTATTGTTATGACACCTTTGTGTCTGTCGCTTTACTTTGTTTTCATTTTAGTATTCTCTATTATAGACTACCATGTGTTGTGAGGATATCCTTTCTTGTATTACGCCTCGCGTTTCCGCTTTTGGCGAGGGTGTTACACATTCTTACTTCCATAAATATACATTCAAATGATCATTACCGAACCACATATCCAATCAAATCATACATGAACCACTATCAACATCATGGCATCAATAGAGCTTCGTTTCCTAACCTCCAAGAGACACAAAAAATCAAAACATATACCAAAAAAAACATTTGTTTGTGGATTTAACACAAGATGACATAAAAACTCATCACCCAAACATCAACTCTCATTCACTTTGTGCTCCTAATGCACCTTCAAAAGACACCTTCAACCAAAGATTTCTTATTCATACTCAATTGACTACTTACCCAAATCACCAACCTCATCTAACATCACGTTCACCCAAATGGTTACTCTAACCCACAACATCTCCTCTCCGATGAGTTCTCCCAACCAACCTCCAACTCATGAAAATGCATCACTATGGATTCACTCCACCCTTTGACATATTACCCACTTGATGTCTAATTTAATACTCCATCACCTTCACCGCCTATTGTTGGTCATCCCATTACTTGGAACCTTCTTGAGGCACCATGGAGATTCATGCTTGTGTTGCATTCACAATCGTACTCTCATATTTGGATTGAGAGATGAACTCCCCTATCATATGTTCTGTTTTC
This sequence comes from Tanacetum coccineum, assembly GCA_026074375.1. NCBI lineage: Eukaryota > Viridiplantae > Streptophyta > Magnoliopsida > Asterales > Asteraceae > Tanacetum > Tanacetum coccineum. The sequence continues at coordinate 43,355 of BQNB010040276.1, forward strand.
ATATATGAACGCATGCATCTCAATCCACCAACATACCATCACCCACCACCTCCACCATCTTCAAAATATGAAAAATTTAAAAATTTCTAAAAATAAAATAATTGTTTTTGAACAATTTTGGACTTTCTTGCATCGGGTAAGATAAGAGTAAATTTTGACTCGATCGCGAGATTGTTGAAGCTCTAGGCTTATTCCTTAACTTTTGAGCTAGCGTTCGCTAATTCGCGCAAGAAGAAAAATGATTGAGTTAAGTCTGTGTAGGATGTAAACAAAGATTATTTGGAAATCTTAAGGCTATCATGCCATGTTAAATTGTTGCTTTTTCTCCCATATGCTCATGAACCAGAGTAGTATACGTGTTGTTTTTGCAGATTAAACTTAAATCAACAAATTTTATGTAATATATAGCAAAAATTTTAGTCTTAGTTCAAATTTATATTTGAATTTTTCAAATAGAAGTTTTCTCTAAAAAAATGATAAAATGTTAATATAATAATAAAAGTTGTGGGCTGATAAAAGTTTACTACCTCTTGCCGGCTCACAACCGATGTGGTAGTCTTCTAAAGAATGCACACATAGTAAACATAAGTATACTGAGACTGATAAAGTTTGATGCATCTTGCCGGTCACAACGATGTTGCAGCTTCTAAAAGGTCCGAGTGTTTACAATTGCATAAATGTCTAAATAGTTAAATTAAAATAATAAACTGATTTCTTTTTGTTAAATTCAAATATGCTTTTGCACTTTGACTACTCTATTTTATAAGCTATGAATATCCGTGAAACCTGAGAGTTTTTTGAAACCTAAGGCCCGTGAGTCCCGATACTAGTCTCTGTGGGGTGTCAAAAGCCTGGTCACTTAGCCGCAAGGTTGGGATGTGCCGAGACGAAAGTCGCTACATGGGATGATCTCGCCTTTAAACTCATTATTCTAAGGTGGAACGTAAAGCATGGTATATTGCAAAAAGTTGATTCATGGTTGAAATTCAAGATAGCACACTCACTTAAGATATAATAAATATCGGGAGTAAAAGGTTCACAAGTTGCAAATATGAGTAGTACTAGCATCCTTACTGATATTTAGCTGTGATTTTGTTTTAAGCTTGGTTTGGATAAGTGAAAATTCAGGAACGATGAATTTATCCTTTTTGGGGCATTCTCGGATTTGAAATGCATCTTGTTCTATGATCCCTAACAGTTATGAAAATAACGAAAGTCAAAATTATCTCAATTATATAAAAAAATGGAAAAGTTTTAGAAAATAGGAAATAGGGGTGTTTTATAACTTGTGATTTCTTAGCTCTCTCAACAAAAATCTTTGCTACTTTTCAAATGTTTAGTTTCGGGAAGTTTTGAGGTATTTGGTTATAAGGCATATAATAGTGCGTGAGGACACACAATCGTTTAGTTTGGGGAATTTTGATATGTGTGAAAACACATATCCATTTTATATCAAAATAAACCCAATAAAGACAAAAAACATAATAAAAATGGCAAAGATATACTTGTTTTTGTGTTTTGTGTGTACAGGTACGGATAAGACAAAAACCACAAGAAAACGGTTAAAACCGGGTAAACACGAACACAAGAACGAAAGAGCACACAAAGAGCCGGAAGTTTTCTACTAAAAGGTCAAACTTGGTTAACCTTTGGTCAACCTTAGTCAACCCACAAAAAGACAAAACCAACAAAATACCCAAAAGAGCCTTAAATGTTAAATCATTTTTTACCAAAAGTCCTTATTTAATAACACCGTTAGTCCTCTGATAATTTAGGACTAACGGTCATTAAATTCTTAAGCCCTTTTTACTATCTAAAATAACCAAGCCCAAATCCTAACACCCGGCCCATTTCTTTTAATAATATCAAAAGCCCAGGTCAAAGAAACAATAAATAAAAATTGGGGGCAGGAGAATTAATTAAGGACTAGAAAGGGTAATTCAAGGGACAAAGTACATGCTGGCAGAAGTTTACATCACCAAATGCTCTCATTGGTTGATACCCATAAAGGGAATGCCACGTTGGATGCTAAGTAACACACAAGGATGGATTTTTTTATACTTGAAGTATACTCAAATAGCACAAACACAAGGTGTCACATCACGGATTGCCACGCTGGCAATCCGTGTGAGCTATAATTTGATCCAACGGCCCTAAGTGATGATCCAATGATTGAAGGAATGTACGGACAAGATTAAGAAGAGCATGTAACTGAATTTAGACCTAGAAGCTTCTCCAACGGGCTATATAAAGCCTCACTCCTCACACACAATGGCATCTTTTCTTTTCTTTTCTAGTTTTTTTTAGCTTAGTTCTTAAAAATTTAGTTTAAGTAGTGGTTAGCTTTTAAATTTTAGTCTTTGTAATCTCATAATTTAGTCATTGTCATCAGCTTTTAAGTTCATTGTAATCTGTTTTTGAAGTAATCAAATCAATTTTTCCTTTATACTAAATTTATCTAAGCTTCTAATCTCTCAAAAGTTTATGCTACTATTTCATAAGTATGCATAAGCTCATCTCAAGCTCTCACAAGTCGCTAATGCTTGTGATTGAGCTCAATTGGGCCACTTAATCCTACTTAAACTATAAAAACAGCTTAATACCTTGGTCCTTATTGATTTTGAGCTTATGGAAGTGAATCTAGCAATAGAAGAGCTTCCAGGCCTTTTATACTGGCTTATCGAATGATAAGCCAGAGCTAGTAATGACCTCCCCCCCCCCCCCCCCCCTCCCCCCCTCCCCCCCCCCTCTCAGAGCATTATTAAAGCTTTTGTTTAGCTAAAGCCTCCTTGTAAGTTCTTGTTACTTTTTTCTATTTAAATTTCCTATGAATAGAAATTGCTTATTAGTAAAAACTGAGCTTGGCTTATCTGTGCTTATCAATGATAAGCCACAACTTTGTTCTTTTGAGTTTTCAAAAAAAAATATATATATAAAAAAGGGTGTATGCCCAGACTTGAACCCGTGACCTCTCCCACACAACACACACGACTTACCAATTTGCTTCAATAAAACAAAAAAGAGAAGTTGTGAAGAAGGGAGTAGGGTCTCCCATCCAACCACATTCCTTTTCAGTTAAAATCTTGTACTCGTTTGTAACCTAAAATAAGAGCCTTAATAAATGCTGTTCCGATCTTTTTCGTGGCTTATTTAATAATTCTGTGATCTCGAGCTTATTTTCCTATGTTTTTAATTAGTATAAGCTAAATTTCTGTAATTTTTCTAGAATTTTTATAGTTCATTTAGTATTTTTACAACATTTAATTTTCTTAAAAACTTTAAAAAATTCATAAAAAAAGAAAAAAATTTTCCAAAAAAAATTATATATCTTTTTTAGAAAATTTTCTTTAACATTAAAAACGAAAAAATTAGTTTGACTCTCGTAGGTTTTATTTTTGAGCCATATTAGCTTTTAGTGCTCGGTGTTTCCGATACCGTTATTCGTCTTTGTGATATCTTTCAAATTATTATCATTGAGTTTTTCAAAATTTCAAATCCATTATTTACTCATAAATTAGATTATTAATTCATATTCTAGTTTAAGGTGCTAATAAGGGTTTAATTTTGTCATTTCTTTTTCGTCAGTGTTTTTAGATTTATTTTACTTGTCATTTAATTGTTTATCTTGTGCTGTTGATCTTGAAGTAACATGCCCCGGATCCTTATTCCGCTGCGACCCATTTTGGGGGTGTTACAGTATCAATTCACATTTCTTTAGGATACGACCCGGTAATCACTTACCGGTTAAACGTATTATATTATATATTTTTGTGTTTAAATTGCATTTAATCTTTGTCCTCAAGAATTATTTGTAAATTTCTATAAATACTTTGATATATTATATATACGTAAAATTGTTGCAAATCACCTTTGCTTGCCATTAGTTTGGGAAAATCCAATATCCTAAAGATTATTATCGACTAACATTTATCTTTTAGCATACTTGATAAACGGCTTAAGATTTTATGTGATACTTTCTTCATGTTTGGGTTATGCATTCGACCTTTTTGAATTCTAGTATGGGGTTTTAAGCCTTAGATTAGGAAACATTGAGGACAATGTTTAATTTTAGTATGGGGTAGTATATCCTAGAAGAATTGGAGACTTTTCTACAAACTCCAGATGAGTTTACGGATTTAGTTGATGATTTCTATGACACGGAAGG
>BQNB010040277.1:0-47518 GCA_026074375.1 Tanacetum coccineum
AGCTTAAAGCCTGTCCAATAAGCTACAAATAACTAAAAAGAAAAAGGAGTTTGAAATAAGCTGAGCTATGAAAAAGACAAAAGAAAAGGGGCTCTTTGTGACATCCCATAATAAAATTTAATTCCCGTTTCATTAAGAAAAAAAAAGCCATGTACTGCAAGTTTGCAAGCTTACCATTAAATTTCAACAAGAAGTTATCTTACGATCGTCAATGCATTATTTTTATCATGGAACGTTTAAATTTCACGCGAATATCACCATTATTACTCTGTGTCTAAAAGGACATTTTGCGATAAGAACCAAATTTAGTTCACTTTATGAAACCGTCTACGTACAAACTAATAACCATAACAACTATAAATGGATTCAACAAAGATAAAATAACTCAAAAACATCTATATACAAATGCAAATGACAACTAATATATATATATAATAAAACACCATCATTACCAAACCTTATACACTACCCTACTACTTCATGAATTTGAATAATTCCATCATGTGTTACGTATTGTCAATCTGATACAATTCAAATGAAAGAATAGTGGAGATGCTCCAACAGTATTATGAAAAGAAATAATGATGCTACAATATTAGAATCATTACCCTGGTGCAACTATTTGTACAATGTACATTCACGAGAAAAATATCAGTAACTAAGCCAATAAATTTAGTATAAAAAGGGAACCATGCATAGACAAGTAACTCATAACTAAAAACCTGAGAACAATAAGTAAATTGTACGAGTTGAATTCAAGTTTCGTTAAGGGCACAAGCTAGACGAACGTCGGATTTTAAAAGGGTTGAAACAAGAGAAGTTCGAGTTCCTCTCATCACCACCACCTCTTCTCGTCACCTATTGAGCTTGGACCTCGGTGAGTTTTATTTTTGTTACCATGGCATTTAACTCATATTGCGACCGAAACCTTCGCCACCCTCACATAAAATAACAACTATAAACTTAATTGTTAAACCACACCTTTCACGTATAATACTAGTAATGAGACAAGGAAATCTTGCAAAAATTTAAAATCATACCACGACCAAATGTTTAGCTGTAAGGGATTAACAAACCATTAGGGTTTCGCATGAAGCATGGGGGAAACCCTCATATGGTCTTTGACGTGCAACGGGGCATAACCGCGAAACTCAAGACAAACCACAGCGAGGCCTTGCTCACTGTTGGTGCGTCACCGGCCCGGTAAAAACGAGAACATCGTAAACCCCATATATACTGTGAATGTGCAACGGGGCATATCCATGAGACCGAAACAAACCCTGGCCGAGCTTTATTCACGGTGGGTACGTCTTTGACGCTGTAAGAACGAACACGCGATGCGTGTCGTTTCAAACCAAAACCCTCACTCATAACGCATGCTAGCAAGCGACTAGTAGCGAGTAAATAACCATGGTGGGGCTGCGTTTCTGCTGAAACGAGAGGTCTCTGACATCTCGAAGCATAACCCTCAACTTGCTAATCACCTAAGTCACACTCATGTTCAAATACTTAAAAAAAACTACAAGTTTTGCGTCTGCTTGTTTAAGCAAGAATGAAGAAGGAGACAGTGAGTATTACACTCACTGTCATGCGTCTGATGGGTAACTAAAGGGAAACAAGGAAAGGTGTAACCCGTGTACTCCATATACCCATATAAACATGTGATAATATATATAAGAAATCTAGAAGAAAACCTATATATATATATATGATGCGTGAGTGGAAGCAAATGACACCACAAAAGTGGTTGTCAAACCTCCTGTTGTGTGCGACAGAAAACAAAGAAAAAGAAAAGAAAACGCAGCAGCTGCTGTTGATCTTACTCCACACACCGAGCATCCTAGTACCTGGAAATGAGTCTTCTCATGCTAGCTATATAGATGGAAACCTGCGAAATAAATAGGAAAACTAACATATATGCATATGGCTTGCTGAGTGATTAATGAAAACGAAAACAGTGAGTTACCAACTCACTGTTATTGCGCAGAAAAAGAAGAAAGAAATATAGGAAAGAAGTGAAACTAGTGACTTGTTATACATGCATGTGTTATCATATAGAAAGCTAGGATAAAATGTCTAAATGTATATATACATGCGTGTTACTACTGAAGAAATGAAACCAAAAACAGTAAGCAACAAAGCTCACTATTGTGCGTCAGACTTATAGCAAAAAGAAGCAAAGAAAAGTGGAGGGACATGCGTAGCAGGTATATATATATGTTTACATGTGAAGAGTTGGTAAAATATGCAAGAGTGTATTATTTTTGACAAGTTGACTTAGAAATAGTTCACACCATGCTCAATTATAAGTATTGTCATAGATATATATATATATATTACATACATAATTATCAAACTCTCGGTTCAAGCCCCAAATGGGTTGACAACTTAATAACGAGTACATTTATTTTAATAAGTATATTTATGTTAACGAAAATAAGTTAAAAAGATATTTTGATGGTTTAAGGATTATTAACAATAGAGCACCCAACTTTATAAAGGAAACGAGTTTATCCGGCTCATTAACTTTAGTTAACACAAAAAAAAATATTTTCAAAAACTTAATTGAATTAAAATATGAATTTAAAAGCCATACGATTTAAAAACCATGAAACGTAAGGATATTAAATATAAGTAAATAAATTGTAGCAAATTAATTAACGACGGCGATATAAATAAACAAACAAACGCGATGAGTAGAGAGAAAGTATGCACTTAATACATACAAAATGTTTGTTCGCTTCTTAGATATAAAAGCACCAACCCGTAAATATAATGCGTCACATAGTAATGCTAACATCTCTTTGTAAAGTCGTCACAAGAGTCACGGTATAATCGACACTTTAGAAAATGTAAGACGTTAACTCATAGCGACCATACTTTTTGACACAAAATTGCATAATTCATTACATATGTTCAGAATGTAGACTCAGACTTTGTCATAATTTCTTAGGTGTTTGACTGCGTTACTTTTGTCATGCATTGAACCATCATCAATTTTCAGGCGATTAACTGTCAAGGTGAGTTTTCATAGCCCCTACTCTATTATTTTAAATCATCTTTTGGGGTAAGAACATTGCTTATTTTAAACGTGTGAATACAAGTACAATTACCTATTACTGATTGGTCTACTGTCCCTATTTAACCCAGTAGCTATATATGCCCAATTTATCATGAACCTAAATCTTGTAAGCGCGAATGTTATGGATAGATCTAAATCGAGATTGACAACCCTTTTGTCTTGGACTGACATTAAGTCAAGCACAACACAGTTCGATTTGAGTCATAATTACGGGTGTCCCGGGTAGACAAGAACCTGCAAGGCATTCATTTATTGTTGGTATATGTTAACGCTTCAGTGTCATGAGCTTAGACAATAGTAATGCAATTTATATGACTTTGTATCTGTTATATTGTCATATGTGGATGAAATCTTGTGATTCACAAATACTATATTTTTCTGCTTAAACAAACCTATGAACTCACCAACTTTATGTTGACAATTTAGCAATGTTTTTTCTCAGGTATTAAAATAAAGATGCATACTGAAGCTCATGCATTGCTGTCATTTTCCCGTTATCCTTAAATATTCACTTGGTCTATTTAAAACAAATGTGTATTGTCTATTTTATGCTTCCGCTGAATGTTAAACAATTTATTATTTCCTAATTCAAGTGATCTGTTTTCTTAAAACGTCTCATATAGAAGGGTCGATTCTGTAATGGCTTAGATATGATAATCATGAATCACGCCCCTTCGCTGCAATTTAACCTCTGATATTTAGGGGGTGGTACAGATTGGTACAGAGCCCTAAGGTCATAGAGAGAACCTAGGGTGCAATAGGTAGCACAAGACTATAACTACTTATATACTTAACATGCTTATTATGCTTCTATTTGGCTGTCCTTTGTTTTTTCCTCAATATGGGTACATAGGAATCAACCAAATCACATGAGTACATATATATATAAAGAGGGGTTACAATATGAAATTGACATAATGAGATACATATACTTAAATATGGGTTAACATGTGTATTACCATATACATAACATAATATGGCTACATTGCATTAAAAACTAGGTTTAACTAACGCGTATTTTGGAATAATCTATCACCCTTATTTCATATTTTCTTAGTTCTCAATCGACATGTCTACTCGAATGAAATTGAGACACACCGATAACACTACACTGGTACCTCCCAGACTCCCTGGCACACTTCCTCAGGTGTACCACAGGAGACGTCCTACTCTAGGATTACTTATTTTGCCATCTGTATCACCATTTCCCCTAACTATCAGACGTACCGCTCGTATATCTATTCCACCTATTGAGCCAAATCTTGCTGAACGTGTCAGAATTTTTGCTATTAACCTTGATGATTATTAACGTGATCCTCTTACTCCACCACCCTCACCTTCATCCCCATTCACGATGGCTGCTTACCAGCGGATGATTGCTGAAACGGACCCCACCCAGAGAGAGGAAGCTCTAACAGAAACTGGTCAGAATTCGGTGCCTGTACCTGAGACAGCCTTGACTGTATGCACAACGTGCCTTAGAGGATAGTTGCATACCATTCTCGAGTACATGGACCGTTACCCAAATGCCTGTTTAGAGGAGTTAGAAGCCTTCATGACACTGTGGGATGTGAAGCCCCGAGTTGAACTATCGATGGACGAATTGATTACTCAACTTAGGCAAATGTGTGAGTAGGCGGAGGATCGTGCTAGTAATGCTCAGGAGGAAGCACGACAGAAGAGGAAGGAGGCACTCGAGGAAGTGGTCCAGCAAATCTACCATACCAACAACTAATTTTTAGTTTCTGTCTTTTGATAACCACTAAGCTATGGATTTGTCACGGCTAGTGAACTCTTGTATTCCCTTACTCTTTGAAATAAATATCGTGTTTGCGAATAATAATAGTAATAATTCCAAAGACTGTTCATTTGTAGAACATGACTATCTTACGCATATAACATTTATACATGTCATAAACTGTCATCGTTCATTGCCCTCATATAGAAAATGGCCACCCGACACGCCCACCTCCAACCGAACCCTCCAGTCAATATCGTATCCCCCCAACCGAAACAATGTGGATATCAACAGTGGCATTGACACTCAGATGCTCAACCAGCTCATTGCCACAAGAGTTGCTGAAGCACTCGCAGCTGCCGCTGTGACTCATGCTGCAAGCACTCAAGAAGAGAACAACCTAGGATCCAACTCTTCCCAGAACAAAACATGCAACTACAAGGAATTCCGTTCAGTTATGCATGAAAACTTTCGTGGTACTGAAGGTGCTGTAGGCTTAACCCGATGGTTTGAGAAACTAGAGTCTCAATTTGGGATTAGCAACGTCGCAGAAGGTGACCGAGTCAAATTTGCTTCTAGCACACTGCTAGATGGTGCTTTAACTTGGTGGAACGTGTATGTTCGTTCCGTTACTCTCGATACCGCTCATGCCACACCTTGGAGCGATTTCAAGGCTATGTTCATTCGGAAGTATTGCCCCAGGAATGAAATCAAGCAAATGGAAAATGAATTGTGGAACTTAAAAGTAAAGGGTACAAACCTTACTGCCTACAATCAACGTTTCCAAGAACTCATCCTCTTATGCCCTGAAATGGTACCCAACGCCGACCGGTTGTTGGAACGTTACATCGAAGGTCTACCTTTGAGCATCAAGGGTAACGTAACCTCGTCCAAACCATAGCCTGCTGAAGCAATTTGACAGGCTCAAGGTTTGATGTACCAAGTGGTTCAAGAGTTAGGAGAAAACTCGGGTGACAAGCGAAAATGGAACGGAAACCACTACAACCACAACCCCAGCAACACCAACAACACAAGCAACCTCAACCCGAACAAACGCCCAGAGACAGCAAGGGTGTTTACAGCCGGACAAGGTTCTTATGCTGGCAAGTTACCTCACTGCGGAAAGTGTGGACGACACCACACTGACGCATGCCCTCCTGCTTGTTACAACTGTGGAAAGGCAGGACATAAGGCCAAAGACTGCCGAGCTCCACCTCGTCCCGCAAACCAAAGAGGACCAGGAAGCCAAGGAGGACAGGGAAGTGATGTTACTTGTTTCGGATGTGGTGAGAAAGGACACTACAAGAACAAGTGTCCAAACAATAGGAATCAAGGCGGTGGGAATCAAATTCGAGGCAACCCGCAAAACCCTCAGAACAATCAAAGACAAAATCAGGGGAACCCTAAGGGAAATAACCAAGCCTCAACCAGTACTCAAGAAGGACGCAGGGCCACCATGGCCAGAGTGTAACAGCCTATGGTGCGGAAGCAGCGTGTGAAAGACAAACCACGTGGTGAATTGTACGTTTCTGACAATAAAGTATATGCGTCATTTACTATATGACACTTTGGTGCGGGATATAATTTTTTGTGTCTTATGCTTTCAGTAAATATATAGACGTCACTCCTACAACCCTGGATACTAATTATGATGTGGAGTTAGCCGACGGAAAGTCACTAACCACAAATACTATTTTAAGAGGGTGTACTCATAACTTGCAAAACCACCTCTTTGAAATCGACTTACTCCCAATAGAACTAGGAATTTTTTGACTGTCATCAGTCGAAATGGATTGGATGCCGACACATCTCCGCGCAGAATTGATGTTTATGAGAAGTAATTACCCGTGTTCCGTACAAAAACGATATGCTGATCATACAAGGCGAAAGGAGCGGAATTAAAAGTGAATCGAGATTAGAAGTCATCTCGAGCATCAGGACACAGAAGTACATCGACCAAGGATGTCAAGTGTTCTTGATTCAAATGATAAAGGAAGAGAAAACCGAAATTCCAGAGAGGCGAATTGAAGATGTGCCTGTTGTCAGAGACTTTCCGAAAGTATTTCCTGAAGATTTGCCAGGATTACCCCCGACACGCCAAGTAGAATTTCATATCGAGTTAATACCCGAAGCTGCACCTGTTGCACGCGCACCATATCGTCTTGCACCTGCAGAGATGAAAGAGCTAGCCGAACAACTAAAAGAACTTTCTGACAAAGGTTTTATAAGACCAAGTTCCTCTCCGTGGGGAGCACCAATCTTGTTTGTCAAAAAGAAAGATGGATCTTTTCGAATGTGTATCGATTACCGTGAGTTGAACAAACTTACAGTGAAGAATCGTTATCCTTTACCAAGGATCGATGACTTATTCGATCAGTTGCAAGGATCCAGCATCTACTCAAAAATTGACTTAAGGTCAGGTTATCATCAGTTAAGGGTTAGAGAAGAAGATATTCCCAAGACTGCTTTCAGAACACGATACGGACACTATGAGTTCCGAGTTATGCCTTTTGGTTTGACCAACGCACCTGCGGTATTCATGGATCTCATGAACCGTGTGTGCAAGCCATACTTGGACAAGTTTGTGATTGTGTTCATCGACGACATTCTCATATACTCCCGCAATAAGAAAGAACACGAGGAACACCTGAAAACTATTCTGGAGTTGCTGAAGAAGGAAGAACTGTATGCCAAGTTTTCTAAGTGTGAATTTTGGATCAATACGGTAAAATTCCTTGGTCACGTGATTGATAGCAGTGGTATTCACGTGGACCCAGCTAAGATTGAAGCTGTTAAGAATTGGGCATCATAATCTCCACTACACCTTCTGAGATTCGTCGCCAGTTCTTAGGTCTTGCAGGTTACTATAGGAGATTCATTGAAGGATTCTCCAAAATAGCTAAGCCTATGACTGAGCTTACTCAGAAGAACCAGAAGTTCGATTGGGGTGAGGAACAGGAAGAAGCTTTTCAACTACTGAAACAGAAACTATGTGTTGCACCTATTTTAGCACTACCTGAAGGCAGTGATGATTTTGTGGTGTACTGTGATGCATCCATAAAAGGGTTAGGTGCGGTACTGATGCAGAGACTGAAGGTTATTACATACGCTTCTAGACAACTGAAAATTTACGAGAAGAACTACACCACTCATGATCTGGAGTTAGGAGCGGTAGTGTTCGCCCTAAAGATCTGGAGACACTATTTGTATGGCACGAAGTGTGTAGTGTTCACCGACCACAAGAGTCTACAACATATCCTAGACCAAAAGGACCTCAATATGAGGCCATGGTGGATATAAGCTTCCTAAGTGATTACGATTGCGAAATTCGTTATCACCCGGGGAAAGCAAATGTCATAGCAGATGCTTTGAGTCGAAAGGAAAGAATCGAACCATTACGAGTAAGAGCCTTGGTTATGACCATTGGCTTGGACCTTCCGTCACGAATCCTTGAGGCTCAGAGAGAAGCAGTCAAGATCGAAAACATTAAAGCAGAAGATATCAGTGGCATGCTAAAGAAGTTAGAAGCTCGCGCTGATGGAACATTATGCTTGGATAATAGAAGTTGGTTACCATGTTACGGTGACACGAGGCCTTTGATTATGCACGAATCGCATAAGTCAAAGTATTCTATTCATCCAGGAGCCGACAAGATGTACCATGAATTGAAGATGTTATATTGGTGGCCAAACATGAAAGCTAACATCGCCACATATGTCAAAGCAAATGCCGTGACATTGTGCCAAGTCCAATGCTGAACATCAAGGACCCTCTAAGTTTATTGTCAATACCCGATATACCAGAGTGGAAGTGGGAAAATATAACAATGGATTTCATCACCAAACTACCCAAAACGGTAGCAGGATACGATTCGATTTGGGTCATTGTTGATCGTCTTACTAAGTCTGCGCACTTTTTGCCAATGAAGGAGACGGATTCGACAGAAAAATTGACGAGGCTGTACATGAACGAGATAGTAGCAAGACATGGAATACCGGTGTCAATCATCTCCGATCATGATAACTATTTCACTTCGAGAGTTTGGCAATCCTTGCATGAGGCATTAGGTACGCAGTTGAACCTGAGTACTGCTTATCACCCTCAGACCGATGGTCAGAGTGAGAGAACCATTCAAACATTAGAAGACATGCTAAGATCTTGCGTGATTGACTTCGGGAATGGTTGGGATAGACACCTACCTTTAGTGGAATTCTCGTACAATAACAGCTATCACACAAGCATTAAAGTTGCACCGTTCGAAGCACTTTACAGTAGGAAGTGTCGATCGCCTGTTTGTTAGGCTGAAGTTGGAGAAGCATAACTTACTGGACCAGCGATTATTCACGAGACTACGGAAAAGATTTTCAAGATTAGGGATCGCATGCAAGCGGTACGTGATCGACAAAAGAGCTATGCTGACGACAACAAAAAATATTAGAAAGATACACAAATACAGGGAAATAGGCATAGCCCCTTGAATTTGAAGTCGAGACAATTATAGCTCAAGGTCGCAAGCCCTGTGAAGGGGTGTAATGCAATTGGGAAACGTGGAAGATGAACCATGTTATATGGACCCTTTCAAAATCAAAGAGAGGATTGGTCCAGTGCTTACCGTTTGGAACCACATTACCTCAAGAACTTAAGTCGAGTGAAACAACGTGTTTCACATTTGCAATCTAAAGAAGTGTTTATCTGATGACACACTCGTCATTCCTTTGGAAGAAATCCAACTCGACGACAAGCTCAACTTCGTTGAAGAACCCGTAGAGATTATGGACCGCGAGGTCAAGCAACTCAGGCGAAGCCGTATACCTATCATTAAAGTCCGTTGGAACGCACGTAGAGGCCCAGAGTACACATGGGAACGCGAAGATCAATTCAAGGAGAAATACCCTCACCTATTCACAAACCCGCGACCTACCACAACATCTTAATTTCGGGACGAAATCGCATAACGTGGGTATTATGTGACAACCCGCAATAAAATTTAATTCTCGTTTTATTAAGTAAAAAGTCATGTACTGCAAGTTTGCAAGTTTACCGTTAATTTCAACGAGAAGTTATCTTATGATCGTCAATGCATTATTTTATCATGGAACGTTTAAATTCCACACGAATACACCCATTATTACTCTGTGTGCTAAAAAAGAAAAAGACGTTTAAGAAACGAGTAGCGATAAGAACCAAATTTAGTTCACTTTATGAAACCGCCTACGTACAAACTAATAACCATAACAACTATAAATGGATTCAACAAAGATAAAAATAACTCCATTATAAAACAAATGCAAATGACAACTAATATATACATAAATAAAAACCATCATCTAGCAAACTTATACACTACCCTACACTATCATGAAATTTTAATAATTCCATCATGTGTTACGTATTGTCAATCTGATACAATTCAAATGAAAGAATAGTGGAGATGCTCCAACAGTATTATGAAAAGAAATAATGATGCTACAATATTAGAATCATTACCCTGGTGCTACTATTTGTACAGTGTACATGTCACATCCACAAAAAATATCAGTAACTAACGCCAATAAATTTTAGTATAAAAAGGGAACCATGCATAGACAAGTAACTCACAACTAAAAACCTGAGAACAATAAGTAAATTGTACGAGTTGAATTCAAGTTTCGTTAAGGTAAGGGCAACAAGCTAGACGAACGTCAGATTTTAAAAGGGTTGAAACAAGAGAAGTTCGAGTTCCTCTCATCACCACCACCTCTTCTCGTCACCTATTGAGCTTGGACCTCGGTGAGTTTTCTTGTTTACCGTAACAGTTAACCCATATTGTGACCAAGACTAAGACCACCCCAACCTTGGCAAGCCGACCAAAGGCTTCGGCCTTGCTTGGTCTATAAGCTACACGCATAATGCACACACAACTTGTGCTTACACACGCATGCTAAACCATCGCAACACACTTAAAATATCAATGTGTCACAAAACCTGTAAATGTCATACAGTAATATTCTAGTAAAAACAAAACCAGGAAACCCCCATTAACCTTAAACGCACATGGGACTTACTATTTTTGACTCATTGAGGGTTAGCAAACCATTAAGGTTACACATGAAATAATGAGGAAAAACCCCATATAGTAGCTGTGATGTGCAACGGGGCATATCCATGAGACCAAAACAAACCCTAGCCGAGCTTTATTCAAGGTGGGTACGTCTCTGACGCTGTAAGAATGAACACGCGGTGCGTGTCATTTCGAACCAAAACCCTCACTCATAACGCATGCTAGCAAGCGACTAGTAGCGAGTAAATAACCACGGTGGGGATGCGTTTCCGCTGAAATGAGAGGTCCCTGACATCTCGAAGCATAACCCTCAACTTGCTAATCACCTAAGTCACACTCATGTTCAAATACTTTAAAAAAAACCTGCAAGTGTTGCTCCCTGCTTGTCTAAACAAAATGAAAAGAGACAGTGAGTATTACACTCACTGTCATGCGTCTGATGGGTAACTAAAGGGAAACAAGAAAAGGTGTAACCCGTGTACTCCATATACCCATATAAACATGTGATAATATATATAATAAATCTATAAGAAAACCTATATATATATGATGCGTGAGTGGAAGCAAATGACACCACAAAAGCGGTTGTCAAACCTCCTGTTGTGTGCGACAGAAAACAAAGAAAAAGAAAAGAAAACGCATCAGCTGCTGTTGATCTTACTCCACACACCAAGCATCCTAGTACCTAGAAATGAGTCTTCTCATGCTAGCTATATAGATGGAAACCTGTGAAATAAATAGGAAAAACTAACATATACGCATATGGGTTGCTGAGTGATTAATGAAAACGAAAATAGTGAGTTACCAACTCACTGTTATTGCGCAGAAAAAGAAGAAAAGTAAAAATAGGAAAGAAGTGAACTATGACATGTTAATACAACATGTGTTATCATATAGAAAGCCAGGATAAAATGTCTAAATGTATATATACATGCGTGTTACTACTGAAGAAATGAAACCAAAAATAGTGAGCAACAAAGCTCAATGTTGTGCGTCAGACTTATAGCAAAAAGAAGCAAAGAAAAGTGGAGGGACATGTGTAGCAGGTATATATATATATATGTTTACATGTGAAGAGTTGGTAAAATATGCAAGAGTGTATTATTTTTGACAAGTTGACTTAGAAATGGTTCACACCATGCTCAATTATAAGTATTGTCATAGATATATATATTACATACATAATTATCAAACTCTCAGTTTGGAAAAATAAAAATAGTAACGACGAAATTAATTTATAAACGTATAAATAAGCTAAACGCGATTAATATAAATTCTTTGATGCTAAAAATATTTAGAAGTTTATTCGGGTTTTTAAAGGTGAAAAATTATAAAAGTAAAAGAATATAAAATATAAAGAGTTGTATATATTATATATATTATTATTTGGAAAGTCAAGGGATTAAAAGCGTATTTTTTCTGATAAGAAATTTAATCGAGCTGAGCGAACTGTGATACATAAATTTGATAATTACGACAAATTAATTAATGACTGCGATATAAATAAATAAGCGCGATAAGAAAAATATATATAAACTTAGTAACTCACAAATAATGTTTATATTTTCTTTAGATATAAATCACATGGACTTGTAAATATACATTACGACGCGTAGTAGTATAAATTCCTGTATAGGTACTTTTAATTGTAAAGTCATCCCTAGAGCCAACGGTTTAAATCAACACCTTAAAAATGTAAAACGTTAACTCATACACGACAATACCCTTTTTAACCTATTTGCGTAAGCCATTTCATTAAGTAATTTTAGAATGTAAACTCAGACTTTGTCATAATTATTTAGGTGTTTGACTGAATCACTTTCGACGTGCATTGAACCATTATCAGTTTTCAGGCGATTAACCGACAAGGTGAGTTTTCATAGCCCCTACTCTACTGTTTTAAATCATCTTTTGGGGTGAGAACATTGCTTATTTCAAGCGTGTGAATACTAGTGCCATTACTCATTACTGATTGGTCTAAGTCCTGATTTAACCCAAGTTGCTATCTGCCTGGTTTATCATGAACCGTTAATTACTTGTAAGCGCGAATGTTATGGATAGATCTATCGGGATTGACATCCCTGTTTGTCTTGAACTGACATTAGTCAAGCAGACACAGTTTCATTTGAGTCAGATTACGGGTGTCTCGGGTTAGACACCTGCAAGGGCATTCATTTATTGTTGGTATATGTTAACGCTTCGGTGTCATGAGCTTAGACAATAGTAACGTAATTTATATGACTTTGTATCTGTTATATTGTCATATGTGGATGAAATCTTGTGATTCATAAAACACTACATTTTCTGCTTACATAAACCTATGAACTCACCAACTTTATGTTGACACTTTAGCAATGTTTTCTCAGGTATTAAGAACGAAGATGCTATATGAAGTCTCATGCATTGCAATCATTTCCCGTTATCTGAAGATCACTTGTACCATTTAAAAACGATGTTGTATTGTCTATTTGTATGCTTCCGCTGAATGTTTAAACAATTTATTATTTCCTAATTCAAGTGATCCGTTTTCTTAAAACGTCTCATATAGAGGTCGTTCTGTATTGCTTAGAAATATAATAATCATAAAGTCACACGCCCTCGGCGGCCATTATACTCTGATATTTTGGAGGTGTGACATATATCTTTTCTAATGCAGTAGGGTTCCTTTTATACACCAAGGATAAACCTTAACAGACTTACAAAACGCGTAAAAGATTATGCATATCTTTTCCTATAATATCTCAAGCATATCTCTTAAACTGTACTAACTATTTTGTACTGACGGTACAAACTAATACTAACTCAATTTTTGAATTCAAATTTTTAAATCTAAGAGTTTCACTATATGGTTGACTGTCTTTTGGAAGTGTGAGGAATACAAAAATAATGCGTGAGTATTATACTAAAAATCTTTGCAATAAAAAGCACCATCAAGGCATCTAGTGTTTTCTTGTAGGGTTGTTACATACCATGGTGAAAATTCCATATGCAATATCCCATAATATAGAAACCTCAATTACTATTCATAAATAAAACCGACATAGATACGATCATATGACAAGCACACATAAAACAATCCTATCATTGTAATTTTGTAGATATAGGTTATATATATCGACTTGTGTTCACCCAACAAGATAGTAACTTTGGAGTAAAAATCAAGGTTGTGAATATCGCTAGGTCGCGAAAGTCGGGGTACGCCTAGCCATTAATCCGATTAGGTGGGGATCAATCAGGATTACTCGGTTTGAATTTTTATGTATAAAATTTCCATCTTTGAAAAAATATTTATAACATAAAACGAAATGCGACAGATAGTTTCTTATATAATTTGTTTGTATGTTCTAACTCTTGTATCTATTTCAATAATTTTCTTTATTGATAGGTGAATGTTAACACGTAGGATCTGAAAGGATGATGGTTGTACCCTCATAACATTCGTAACGTGTCTTTTATTGGTACCTCTTTGAGTCACGTAACGCAATAGGGAATTATTTTTTCCCATCCGTCATGTTACAATTAAAATTCAATAATTACTCTCTAAAACGTTTTTTTTCTATAATTTGTAAATTGAATTTATGTACATATCATGAATTAACGAAGATGCCTAATCTGTCCCAATAACATTCTTGGTTCATAATTTGTTTTCTTTCTAACATCAACGTAATCAACTTGCTAGTTCTAATTGCTATCATTTCCGTAATAACAGGAAAGTCTACTTTGACGACACTCTTTGTGCTGGCCCGCTGGTTCTTATTATACCAGACATGTTTACTCGTGACACGGGAAAATCCAGATACAGATCACCGTAAACCAAAGCCAGAACAGTCGATACCCACCAAATTAAGTGGTCAATATGTTCACTATGAGATGAATGAGGCAGCTGGCAAACGTGGGGGAGAATGAGAATGAAAAAAATATTTGATAACATTTGAGCATAACCGGTTAAACTGTCATAATTATAGTACAATCATTTGGAGATAACCGTTAAACCTGGTCATAATTAGCATATTTGATAAAAATTAGAAACTATGCTTAGCAAGGCTAAACAAATACGGGCAACGAAGATTGCCATCACGCAAGATACAACTACTCAACCATGTCGTCTCATTCAAAAAGAATTTTAGGATTGCTTCTTTCTTCTATCTTGCGACCGTCACTACTTAAAAAATAGTAACATTAGGCTCTTACTTTCTTGAATAGTTTGTTGAATTTGCCTTTGGTTTTGTGTAAAATTGAATAAAAGGTTAAGAAAATATAATAATTTGTTAAAAAGTTTTAATCAAATTCGTTTTAAATATGAAGTAAAAAAACATATTTTAAATTTATATCAAATATGTTATGAAATAAGAAGGTCCTTACCTGCTTATTTATAACTTAGAAATAAGCAATCCCAGACACCCTCTTACATCTAAGAGATCCTCTCACTGAGTCCCACCTTATATCAGAGTATCGATACTGACATTTAATAAAGTACGTTACATATTTCGGTAAATCTCAAACTATGTTACGTGTTTTCATCCTTCACCCTTTTTGTTAACTTGATAAAGATTCGATTTGATGTCTCTGTGATTCTACATGAGTTACTTGTATAACTAATTTGGCTCATAATTGGCTTTGACTCATTGGTGATAAGACCTGACCTACTGAGACTATTTGTAAGCAAATGGATCCGAATTGAGACCTCCATTATGTTTTTGTTACTGTTTATGTTTAATTGAACACGTTTTATACAAAAGTATGCACTTGCTAGGTACTAAGCTTATTGATTAACATTTGTTTCAGGTCCTGTAGAGAATGCTGAAACATTGATTCATTAGCGTGGGACGATGCACATGAAAAAATGAATGTCATGTGGAATTTTTGTTGGTTAGCAAATGATTTGTAACAGCAATACTTGGCTCTTTAGTTAGTTACATTTTCGTTTATTTTTTCATATGTTTTACCTCTTCATCTGCAAACCATGTCTGCAGAAGAAGAGGTGCATCTAAGCTCTTCATCTGCACAGAAGAAGACGATTTGTTTTTTCTCTCTTGAAGTACTTCTTTCATTCTTTTTCTTTTTTTATCCGTTTTACTAGATTGTTTCGTGATTTCAACATATAAATTCTTATGTCAAATAATAAAATAATATTTGAATGCAAAACATGTAATCGATTAAAAATAAAGTATCAAAGACAATATATAATGATTCAAAATATACCAATAACATAAAAATTTCAAAGCACATAAATTTTCAAAAATACTAAAACATATATCATATCATGATCCGTTCAACCACTTTTCAATTCAACTTGACCGACCATATATGACAAATTTAAGAGATCAAATCGCGCAACAATTGATGCAAAGTGGTTGAACGGATCATGATATGATATATATGTTTTAGTATTTTTGAAAATTTATGTGCTTTGGAATTTTTATGTTATTGGTATATTTTGAATCATTATGTATTGTCTTTGATACTTTATTTTTAATCGATTACATGTTTTGCATTCAAATATTATTTTATTATTTGACATAAGAATTTATATGTTCAAATCACGAAACAATCTAGTAAAAAGGATAAAAAAAGAAAAAGAATGAAAGAAGTACTTCAAGAGAAAAAAACAAATCGTCTTCTTGTGTGCAGATGAAGAGCTTAGATGCACCTCTTCTTCTGCAGACATGGTTTGCAGATGAAGAGGTAAAACATCTGAAAAAACAAACGAAAATGTAACTAACTAAAGAGCCAAGTATTGCTGTTACAAATCATTTGCTAACCAACAAAAATTCCACATGACATTCATTTTTTCATGTGCATCGTCCCACGCTAATGAATCAATGTTTCAGCATTCGCTACAGGACCTGAAACAAATGTTAATCAATAAGCTTAGTACCTAGCAAGTGCATACTTTTGTACATATGAAAAATAAAACGTGTTCAATAAAACATAAACAGTAACAAAAACATAATGGAGGTCTCAATTCGGATCCATTTGCTTACAAATAGTCTCAGTAGGTCAGGTCTTATCACCAATGAGTCAAAGCCAATTATGAGCCAAATTAGTTATACAAGTAACTCATGTAGAATCACAGAGACATCAAATCGAATCTTTATCAAGTTAACAAAAAGGGTGAAGGCTGAAAACACGTAACATAGTTTGAGATTTACCGAAATATGTAACGTACTTTATTAAATGTCAGTATCGATACTCTGATATAAGGTGGGACTCAGTGAGAGGATCTCTTAGATGTAAGAGGGTGTCTGGGATTGCTTATTTCTAAGTTATAAATAAGCAGGTAAGGACCTTCTTATTTCATAACATATTTGATATAAATTTAAAATATGTTTTTTTACTTCATATTTAAAACGAATTTGATTAAAACTTTTTAACAAATTATTATATTTTCTCCTATTATTGCAATTTTTACAAACCAAGCAGATTCAAAAAGTATTTCAAGAAGTAAGCAGCTAAAAGTACTAATTTTTAAGTAGAGGCGCAAGTAGAAGAATAAGCAATCCTAAAAATCTTTTAGAATGAGAGACATGGTTGAGTATATGTATCATGCGTGATGGCAATCTTAGCCCGTATTTGTTTAGCCTTGCTAAACTAGTTTCAAATTTTTATCAATACAGCTAATATGACCGGTTTAACCGGTTATCTCCAAATGATTTGACTATAATATGACCGGTTTAACTGGTTATCTCCAAATGATTTCAAATTTTTTACTTCACATTCTCCCCCACGTTTGCCAGCTGCCTCATTCATCTCATAGTGAACATATTGACCACTTAATTTGGTGGTAACGACACGTTCTGCTTCACGGTGATCTGTATCAGGCATTCCCGTGTCACGAGTAACATCGTTTGGTAAAATAAAGACCTCGTGCAGCCACAAGAGAGTACGTCAAAGTAGACTTTCCTGTTATTAACGGAAAAGATAGCAATTAGAACTAGCAAGTGATAAACAGTTGATGTAAGAAGACAACAAATATATGAACCAAGAATGTAATTGGGACAGATAAGGCATTCTTGTTAATTCAAGATATGTCACATAAATTCAATTACAAATTACAGAAAAAACCGATTTAGAGAGTATATTGAATTTTAATGTAACATGACAGAATGGGGAAAAAATAGATCCCTACAAAGGGTGTTTTGCGTACCGTGACCAAAGTGACCAATAACAGAGACACGTTACGAATGTTATGCGGGTCACCCATCATCCTTTCAATATCCTCCGCTGTTAACTTCACCTATCAGTGCAGAAAATAATTGAAATAAGATACAAGCGTAGAACATACAAAAACAAATTATATAAAGAAATCTGAAGCATTTCGTTTATGTTATACATATAATTTCAAAGATGGATATTTTATACATAAAAATTCCAAACCGAGTAATCCCTAATTAATCCCCACCTAATCGATTAATGGCTAGGCAGTACCCGACTAGCGCCTAGCGATCTTCACAACCTTGATTTTACTCAAAGTTACTATCTTGTGGGTGAGCATCAATTCGATAAAATACTATATCGACAAATACAAAGATAGATTGTTTTTATTTGTACTTGTATATGATCTTATTATGTCGGTTTTATTTATGAATAGTATTTGATGTATCTATATAATGGGATATTGCAAAATGAATTTCACCATGGTATGTAACAACCCCTACAAGAAAACACTAGATGCCTTGATGGCTGCTTTTATTTCAGATTAGTATTAACTCACGCATAAATTATAACCTCACACTTCCCAATAGACAGATCAACCATATATTGAAACAACTTAGATTAAAATTTGAAGTCCGAAAATTGATAGCTTACCTGGGGAACCGCAACAAGCCCAGAAAGTGAAGTGGTAGGCGAAACCTGTTGTGGCTGCTGCTGCTGCTGCTGTATCGGCAATTGTTGACGCGGTGGTATCGGCAATTGCATATAAGAACTGTCATACAACAGCAAACATTAAATTTCCTTGGATGCAATTTCTAATATATGAGATAAGAAAATTATGCAAAACAGACGAGTGCAGATTGACTCCTTTTCATTTATCTGGTTTTATATTATAAGCAGAAAATTACTCGAGACTAGTAGTGACCACATTGTCCGTATTGAGATTATAATCCTGTAACACGAAAAACGAAGTAAGATGCACGAACTAGAGAAAAAATGCATAGTTCATTTGCATTATTAAACACACAACAAGTATACTTGATTAAAAAAAACAACTTACATCTGTATCAGCCATCGCATTCTGCTGATCCCATGAGTGTCTATCGTGCATTTCTTTGAAATCGCTATCCACGAACACTGTATTACCATTGACCTGGAAGCACATTATGCATTAACCAGTTTAGATTAATAATAAAATGCAAAACGCCTAAATAGTATCTTGTTAAATATTACCTCAGTTAGCTTTTCCCATACCACATGAGATTCATATGAGTAACCTTGATCCGTAACTAAAAGATATAGCCCACTTTCAACCTGAAAATTCCGTGTTTAGAAAATGTAAAGGAAGAACAAGATTTTGACAATCGAGTCTATATCACAAGTGAAAGATAAGCTACAAATTGTGCACAGGAACCAACCTTGAACATTGTATCAAAGTGATTATTTCGAAAAAGGACACAAAGTTTACGTTCTTCTAGACCCTCATGCAAGGAAAACAGTCTGCAAAGAAAAAGAGGGCCCTCCTAGTAAGCAAGAGAAATCACTTGTGACATATAGAAACACAGATGAGCAAAAAAAATGAGCAAAACATACCCCTGTACAGTCAACGGGCTCGTCAAGACATCTGGAATCAGTTCCCCTAGATGGGAATACAAGGCACGTCAAGGAGTATTTATTAAACAAAAATCAGAACAGCTTTGTTCTATATATCTTAATAAATTTATACCTTGTCTGACATCATCACCGGTACAACCCTTGTTCAATTTTTCTGACGTGACAGCCTCACCTTCATTTCTTAATGTGCTTGTTTCCCGTATGCATTTCTCTCCAGAAACCAGTTCATTCGCATCAGCAGTTGAAGGTGAAGAATCATCAGGTTCAGCAATGGTTTGTGGCTGTTGGGATATGTCCATATCATAAATAAATATACGGCCGAAAATATGTGAGCCTATGGGGGCACACACGTATACACAGAGGATACGTTTATTAATCTAATTAATATGTTTATAATATATTAATTATATTAATATGTTTCACGAAATAATTAAATGGTCGTTAATTATAAACGTTAGACGTTATAATTAATTAATAGATATTAACAAGTGAAGGACTTGTTAGTATAAAAACCAAACTCGTAGGGTGTTGGTTTTGACCAGTCAAACTAAAGGAGTACAAGGTAGGAAAGTGTCGATTTATGAAACTTAAGGAGGTGTTCTAGTCTAACTTGGAGAACAAGTTTGGAGACTATATAAATACCTCTTATGTTCATAAATCAGTCGAGAGATATAAAAACCAAAAAAATATACGATCTGTTTGATTCCTTCCTTGTTTTAGTCAAACGTCAAAAGTTGTGTTATTGGCTAATCAATCACATGCATGTCTATACATGCCAAACCATGCATACATAGTTATGCATAAAAAGGAAAGTTATTTGATTAATAGTATTCCTTATCTCCTCCTTGTTTATTGCGATCGGAGTAAAGAAAACTTTTAAGTTTTGTTACGATTGATTTTAAGATATAAACAAGAACATCGTGTTCGGTTGTTTTATTCGTGAAGAAAGGACTAGCATCCTAACGTATATCGGTGACGTGTAGTGTATGCACACCATAGAGGTTATCTACTTTGATAACTTGGGCGGTTTTCGCGTTGTTTTATTTATTATACACACGCGTATATTCAAGACGGTGTATTCGTTAATTGCTAAAAGGTACGCGTTCTTGATCCCTTTGTTAATTACATATTCTATACGTGTTTATGTTTTCCGCTGCGTACTCGTGATATATTTAATGATTAAATAGATGTAAAACCCAACAGTGGCATCACGAGCCATCGTATAGAATTTGTAGTTACAAAGTAATAAAATTTGACAAATTAAGATTCTTGATTAATTTTTTAAGCCCTTTGGGCGTTTTATGTCATAAAAGACGATCTTTGTGCATCAGATTCAATCTTTATTGATTATAAAATTAATTAGATGAATTCTAGGTAGTATGAAATTTTATGGATAAAACTTAATATGTTTAATTGTTAATTGATCAGTTTTATGTTTAAAATTAATTGTTAATTCGGCATCCATGATAAATACATGCAATTTATCATGGATGGATTTGTGATGAAAATCTAGATTTAATTGTGAAAGAGGTTTTATGCAAATATGATAGATCAGAATTAAAACATAGACATTAAATTTATGTGGTTTCGATCCACGACTTTAAAAGCTAGGGAAGACCTAGCTATATCTTTATGGCCTAAAATAGTTAAAAGATTTATGTGCTATGTGGTGTATATTTGTATAAGGCTTACGCAATCGATTTTGTCGATGGATGTGGCCGGAGTTTATAGGACAAAGGAGCCTTATATGAATATGTGCATGTTTTAATTATTAGATAATTAGGATCATATTTAACGTTTGCATGCCTTAATTGTTAAGTGTGTTTAAATAAATGTTATTTAGTTTAGTTGATGTTTATATGTTTTATTTTAAGTTCTTGACTTGTGAGAAAATAAAAGGGTTTTTCAGAAAACAAATATAAACATGACTAATGATTATCGAAATAAGATTTATTATGGACTATATAATGCAAACAGTCAAAAGTGGATTCGGCTTACATCCGATATAAAATCTTCCATGATTAGACTAGCAATTTATAGTTCATAATGTGTTTCCAAAATTAAAGTTTTTTTATGAATAAAACTAGACGCTATGGACTCATGGGAAGTACGGCTCATCCACTAGAACAAACTATAAGAGAAGTTTAAGGCGGAGTGGTCAACATTCCTAAAGAATTCAGGTTTTTAATACGCTTCGCGCTGACCTGATTCTCCGCTTCTTTGTGCGTTCGATTGGAGTTACCGTGAACCATGGCATGTCACTACAGTGTTATTTTTTTTGAAAAAAGATATAACTCTTTAGATTTGGAAACACGTTGAATCGTCAATTTTAAGGTCTCACTATTTATGTATAAGATACGATGATAATAGGTGATACCGTAATAATAACTAAATTGAGTAATAGTTTTTATTAAAATCAATGATACGAAGATGTATGCATGCTTCTTCGTACATATTTGACACGTCAAATAAAATACCCTTTTCCAACTAAGTTATTGCCATCCAATCTGTAAAAACACTTGTTGATTTCTCTTTACTATGCGTGAGATATGTGTAGATTTGCAATCACAAGGTAATTATACGCTTTTCCGTGAGACGGTGAGTGTTACATAATTACTGTTTTGAAATTGGACGACTTAGCGTTGTTGTGGTTAGACATGTTAACACGCGGCATAGATGGGATGAAACATGCTTACTAGACATTATTGTAATAAAGCAAGTTGGCTCTGCCAGTTCTAAACCACATATGGAAAAGATAAG
This sequence comes from Tanacetum coccineum, assembly GCA_026074375.1. Classification (NCBI taxonomy): domain Eukaryota; kingdom Viridiplantae; phylum Streptophyta; class Magnoliopsida; order Asterales; family Asteraceae; genus Tanacetum; species Tanacetum coccineum. Next base: position 22,390 of record BQNB010040277.1, read on the forward strand.
AAGGTTTATATCCCTAAGCCTAACAACTCTAAGCCTACTGCTAAGGAGCGCCTAGCTAAGGATGATGCCTGCCACCACTGTAAGGAGGTAGGACATTGGAAAAGGAATTGTCCCATGTATCTTGCTGAGTTGCAGAAGAAAAGGAAGCAAGTTGGCTCTGCCAGTTCTTCAGGTATCTTCACAGTAGAATTATTTTTTTTCCCTAATAATAACTCCTGGGTGTATGACACTGGTTGTGGTACTAACATATGTATTACAAAACAGGGAATTGTAAGGAACATGGAGAATATTCCTATATCTTTCTTGCTCCGGAAAGTTATAATAGGGTATGTAGGAATTGTCCTAATGTAATCAAACTCATAGCAAACTTAAATGTTAAGTAGATTGCATGACTTATATTTTTATATAGGATTTCATGGTGAATATTTTGAAAACGATATTACGACATATAGCATAACTAGAGAATATGTTCTTAAAGCTATCAAATGGTAAATCCTTAAATGTAAGATGTATTTATGAGTTTTGATTAGGAAAACAATACACATCTATTACCGCAAAATGGTAAAGGCAAACTAGGATAATATATCTAGCTGTTTGTCTTAATCCAAATTAAGGAGGAAATTGCATGCCCAATTTTTAAGTTAATCAATAGCATTGATGGATAGTCCATCATCTGCATAGTAGAACTTTTGAAATCCAAGTAAATGGTAACTAATTAAGATTTCAAAGAGAGTGGAAATGTAAATGATCACTATTGTTTTACTGGTTATGGAACACTGCAATGTTGTCAAATCAGTGGGAGCATCAAGATTTATTTCTGAAATTAAGACATTCATGGATGCTCGTCAAATTCAGTGGGAGGCTTACAAGGTTCTTTATCTTGGTTGTAACCTAGTTTATTTCTCTGTTTATCTTGTGATAATATCTAATTTTCCGACACCGACTAGTAGATACTTATGTTTTTATGGATAAGTCAAGTGGTTATTCTTGTTAAACAAAGTGGTTCAATAATATATACTTTAACGCTAAGTATATGTGACACTATCTTATTGTTCCACATAAACAAACGATAGTCGTGTTGTTTTGATTTACATGGTATGATGTTGTGCCCATGGCACATAGTGGGCTGAAAATCTCTTATCTGTGTTGCAAGAGTACAACCTCGACAATATACCAATATGGATTAAAAGGTTCTCTTGCCTAACGGAAGAAAGAAACAATATGTAGAGAGCATGAATTAAAGACTACTTAAGTAAAAATGTTTATGTGTTTTAGGAATGTCCAAAAATAATGAATTAATGTAATTGATAGACTACTTCAAGTAAAAGGTTTATGTGCTCTTGGAATGTCCCAAATAATGAAGTAATCTAGATTAACTTGAAATTTTTACCGAAGTCAAGAGTTGGCGTTCAGAGTTACTTTAGTTAAATATGTTTATGTTTAATGTAAATTAATAAACATGAAGTCCTTTAAATGTTAAAAGACTTATACATAATTAGTAAAGTTATATCCTCTGGGCTATGGAACATGAACAAAAGTCCTTGAATTTGTTCAGAATGTAAAATAAATGTATTGTTAACATGGATAGAGAGTTCTTGAAACTAGTTAAAGCTGTATTACATTATTGCATGCAAATAGGTTTTAAATATTATATATTCAATTTGGTTTGACCAATTGATAAGTAAGTTGACCTAATAAGTATTACGTTATCTAAATGATTTGATAAGTTCTCAACAATTAAAAATTAATAATAGATACCACATATTCATGGTATTATGTCTAGAGTGTTGAATCAAATTCTTTGAAATTATTTGATTTTGATAACTTAAATATTTTACCTCCAAAATCTGTCAAGGTTTGAAATTGAGTATGTCTTGAATATACTCAATAAAACTCCAACCTAGAAGGTTAATAACACATCTAAATTGTTAAAAGGTCTTATGAGAATGATATTAACAAATAAATTCGGAATATGTCAATGTATCTTGTTAATTGCATACTCTGCATGCTAAGTAAATTATAGAAGAGTCTTTAATTACAAAAAGCAAGTGGGAGCGTTTTAGATCTGGAAGAGATAAAAATACAAAATACATAACCTTCTAAACACACTAGTGAATATCATACTGAGGCTTTACAAGTAAATGTTACATGCAAATGTTAAACCTCATAATGATATAATTCTCGTTCATAGATCCGTAAGGATACCTCAAATACTTGATTGATAAATGTTATTTCAATATTGAGGAATATGAGTCACATGATCATGGAACTGATAAATATCGCATTGTTGAATTTTGAATTTATTAATTGACTTCCAAACTATTGAATGTTTAGTTGTTGTACCACAAAGGATAATCAATTTAAACTTGATTGATCTTTAACTAAACGGTTAGACTATGAAGTTAAAATAAGTTTCTTTAAAGAGAAGAAAAACCCAAGTGGTTTGGTTCTTGGTTTCAAACTCATAAGGACAATGTTGTACACATATTTAATGCATGCATTATGATAGTTTTTAAATCATACTCATTGCAATTGATTGTGATTAAATAATCTTTCTATGCGCATTAATTATATATAGATGATTTATTGTAATACTAGTGTCATATATAGGTAGAAATATGACATAATGGAATTTTTAAAAACTCTTCCTTTGATATGTTTACTATTGCGAGGACGAAGAGTAATCAAAGGAGTTTATGAATTCACTCATCTCTAACTCCTTAATGAAAGTGTATGAGCGGCAAGAATCCAGAATGGTTTATTGAAGCATCTAGGAGGGATAATCTTAAGTTTATTGTAAAAATAAAGTTAAGCTACCTGTGTATTCTAATTGCTAGTGGGTAGGTATTTTTGTTCTGGTTTTCTTATCCTGAAAGATTTAGGAGTAATTAAACTACAAACCTACTTATAATAATTTTTTTATTACTATAAACATATGCGGTATATAAATCTAACACAATTTGACATACCATTTAGAAAGTCTCAATGGATGCATATCTTTGATAAGATGGAACATGAATGAAATCTTGAGTTAGACTAAAGGATTCGTTATGTACATCATATTGTGTAAAGAAATAGTTGTATCATGCATGAATGCAAGTGGATTTGACAAATTGGTATTTAGTCGGAAAGTATTAGATAATTTTAGTATGATATTTTAATAGAATATGGTTGGATTTGGAATTCTTCTTAGATTATGGATTTGTCCAGAGTAATGAAATCTAGGGTATATTATTACACAATTTGTTGTGCTTTTGAATAATCAATGAATTGGAAGTTCATGAGGTGCCAAACATTATTAAGGAATATTCATCGTTTACGGGATTTTAAAAGATGGGGTAGTTTGTTTGTACACAGATGCTAAATCAAATTAGATGAACTCAAGTACTAGTCATGGTTTGATTTCTCATTTTGATGATGAACATCGTGAACTAGTTGTGGCTCAACTGTGAGCATTAATTGCATTATACATTATATATTAAGTATGTTTTACACTTTTGAATAGTGGTGAAGTTTGATTGTTTTCAATAGTTGTGAGATATAGGTCATCAAGATTTAAGATATGTGGATATACCAACGTACAAACATTCCTTCATTGATATTCAAGAACTTCACTAATTTAATTCTTGAATTAAGTATTTTCAAAATTCTGAAAGATCAAGATTGTTGGAATTATGGACAATCTTTGCCATGCGCAAGTTCAGATCGTCGTTATATTGAGGGCCGTGATTGTCATCATAGAATTATCATGCATTTGATCTATTTAGTATTTGGATAAGGGATATTAAGACAATTTTATTAATGATAATGATACGTGGTATGTAGTTATATTTAATAAAAATTGTGTCCTATATTTGCATGTTTAATCCGTGAATAATATTTTTTTTATTCTAAATTAGTCCGTTGTCGATTAACAATATGGGAATATTGTTAAACCAAGACAATTCTGAGTGATTGGTGATATTGGAGATATTTGTTATTGATGATATTAAGGATTTAAGTCCACCAAAACTCACATGATATTCTATATAAGAATGAATATGGATTTCCCCAACTAACAAGATTATCACTTTATGGGTCGGCAGTCATTAAGTGAATTCTTGTAAGTGATTTTAATTTACTAAATCTTAGACTTGAGATGCAGTAGGTTTAGCTTATGTGGATATTCCTTCGTGATATGTTTAAGTTGTCCAGAATAAGGTAACTAATAAGGGCTATGTCAAAATGGTTTATGCTACATGATGACTGGACACTTGTAGTCAATATAGAATTTGTTCCTTCAATAGTTGAAGTATGATGCCACTGGGCCCCTCATTGGGTTAATCAGATGTATGTGTGGCCGCACCCAAAAACTCAGGAAGATATGTCTCAATGATTTTTGGTAATCTTGATTAATCATATATATGAGAAACAGAATCGTTAAATAATGGAATGACTTTGATCCATATCCATTTTTAACAACGGTATCGAAAACAAAGGGATTGTAAATACTTAAATCATTTAACTGTGACTTTACGAAAGTACACTCAGGTATTTCTGGGAACATTGGCGTGTTGCTAGACGCTTACCAAACCTAATTTATCTTGCAACGAGAGAATGTTACCTATTATTGCAAAATTGGATGGTCAGAATGCAGATTTTGTCGTTAAGTATCCACCAGGTTAGCAAAAAACACAAAAGATAAATCAAATCATCAATCATGTAATCCTTAATTAATGATCAAAACAAATTAACTACTCCCCCCATCCTCCATTATATATGCTTATCTACCTATACTATAAGCAAAAGCCTTGAAATTACTGTGTAGGCTTAAAAAGAAGACACGTCATAACTAAATAGTTTGATACTGTTCTTTTGCTTTTTTTTATACCACTACTTACCAATCAAAAGTCAAAACACACAACTACACTCCTACACACTACAACAAAATGTGGGTTTGGGGTCGGCCAAAAATTAGGGTCGACAATGTCGACCCAAAACCTTAAGATATTGTCGACCCTAAATTTGCGCCAAAATTTTTCATGATCCCGCCATATTGAAAAAAGAAAATATTATAAATAAAACAAGTTTGGGTCGACAATGTCGACCCAAAACCTTAAGATATTGTCGACCCTAAATTTGCGCCAAAATTTTTCATGATCCCGCCATATTGAAAAAAGAAAATATTATAAATAAAACAAGTTTGGGTCGACAATGTCGACCCAAAATATAAAAATGTTTAAACAATGTTTAAGCATTTAAAAAATATAATATCAATATTTAAAACTATAAAAAATTATAATAAATATAAAAACAATTTTTGTACATATATAAAATGCATTTAAAAATTATGATTAATTAAAAATAACACGGAATGATTCCTAAGTCGATTAAATTTTTTATCATTTATTAGTTTGCTAATTTGAATAAATTTTACTTCAAAATTAACAAACTAAATGCAGTTTTAAACACAATAAATAATCAAAATAACACGGAATGATTCCCTACTCGATAACTTTTAATTATTATAATATCAAAATACATTAGAAATCTGATAAAACTCTCAAACATTATAGCATACTAATTTCCCAACTCAAACCATTAAAGCATATAAGTTTTTGGGAGCGGTGTGAGTTGTAGACCTACATTCCGAAATGCTAAAATGATATTATCTTAATGAAAAACTACCCATAATAAGTGTTCTCATCCCTTGTTATATCTCGTGAAGTATTCGAGCTGACTCAAGTGTGTGGTACTCGGGATGCCTTCCATCTCTAGTTGTCCTCTACACACACACACCCTGCCTCTAGTGACTTATCCTTTCAGCCCAATAACTTACAATTGAGCATAAACTCTGCCATTACCGAGATTCTGTTCAGATCGCGGAGAATGACTAATTTTAAATCAAAGTGCCTGGCTACTCAGACGCCGTCACTAGAAGTGCACAGAATACGGATTTTTGCAAATTTTCGTAACTGGTCAGTTTATGGATACGGCATAGCTGATGGCGTCACATCCTCAAGATGACACTGTCACAACCTACAACCTGACTTCGTCACATGAAGACGGTGGAAAAAACTATAAATCGATGACGACGAGCTGACGGCATGACGTCGTCTAAACCATGATTCGTGTGGAACTTTTTAGAAACAAACCCTATAACATTTATATGAGTTTTTCGCTCTTTTTTAGCCTTGTAAGCTTTCCATAACATCATGATAAGTTTTATGTTTAATTATTCAATCATGTTTATCTTTGTTTGTCTTGTATAAATGTTTGCTTGTTCTTTGTTTGCTATGTTAGGCTAGTTACTTTGTGTTAGGCTAATCTATCATTGTTAGTGTATGATTATTCTTATTGTATTTTTAATTAGTGAATGCGATTACTTGCTTAAAAACTGGCTAGGAATCATATAAGCTTGAGCGTTAACTAGAAATAACTAATTGAGCTTCTAAAGTTGGACGTTTAATTAGGTTGGATATTAAGTGCGTGCTTATGGCTATTTTGTGTACATCACGACATAAAGGGATGGACACATAGATTATTTGCATAGATCAGGGCCGTCTTTGAGGGTGTGCAGGATGGGCGACCGCACAGGGCCTCAAAAATTTTAGGGGCCTCAAAATTTGTCTCGTTAACAATCACTACAACAAAAATGAGGTTTGGGGTCGAGAAAAAATTAGGTCGACATAGTCGACCCTAAATTACACAAGGGCACTCCACCCCATTTTCAACGAAATGGTAAATGTCAACAAAACAAGTTGGGTCGTACAATGTCGACCTAAATTTTATATACGAGCGCGCGAGAGAGCGAGATATTTATTTTTAATGTATTAAATGTATTTAAATTGTATATATAAATGTGAAACCAATTTATAAATAAATAAAACAAGTTTGGGTCGACATTTAGGGTCGACAATGTCGACCCTAAATTTTATATATAACTTTATATATTATTTAATGTATTAAATGTATTTAAATTGTATATATAAATGTGAAACCAATTTATAAATAAATAAAACAATTTAGGGTCGAAATTTAGGGTCGACAATGTCGACCCTAATTGTTTGTATTGTGGCGAGATTGTTTAGATTATATGGCGGGATATTTTAAATTTGGTGAAAAATGGGAAATGGGTGAGGCAATATTTAGGTTCGAACATTAATTTCAATTTTGGGTCAACAATGTCGATCCCTAAACTCCTTTATAAAAAATCCATTTAAAAAAAATTATATAGCGAAACGAGGAACCGTACCGATCCACCGGCCGAAAACTAACAATTTATATTTTTTATAAAAAGTTATATATTTTATAAAAAAGTTATTATATATTTTATAAAAAATCATTTTATATAATAATTATATACGAAACGAGGAACCGGACCGACCCGGCCGAAACTAACCAATTTATATTTTTTATAAAAAGTTATATATTTTATAAAAAAGTTATTATATATTTTATAAAAAATCATTTTATATAATAATTATATACGAAACGAGGAACCGGACCGACCCGGCCGAAACGAACCAATTTATATTATTTATAAAAAGTTATATATTTTATAAAAAAGTTATTATATATTTTATAAAAAATCATTTTATATAATAATTATATACGAAACGAGGAACCGGACCGACCCGGCCGAAACGAACCAATTTATATTTTTTATAAAAAGTTATATATTTTATAAAAAAGTTATTATATATTTTATAAAAAAATTTCATTTTATATATAATTTATAAAACGAAACGAGGAACCCCGGACCACCCGGCAGAAACCGAACCAATTTTATAATTTTTTAATAAAAAAGTTATATATTTTATAAAAAAGTTATTATATATTTTATAAAAAATCATTTTATATAATAATTATATACGAAACGAGGAACCGGACCGACCCGGCCGAAACGAACCAATTTATATTTTTTATAAAAAGTTATATATTTTATAAAAAGGTTATTATATATTTTATAAAAAATCATTTTATATAATAATTATATACGAAACGAGGAACCGGACCGACCCGGCCGAAACCCTAACTCATACATTGAACCTCTAATATAGAACCCTAACTCATACATTGAACCTCTAATATAGAACCCTAACTCATACATTGAACCTCTAATATAGAACCCTAACTCATACATTGAACCTCTAATATGAAACCCTAACTCATACATTGAACCTCTAATATAGAACCCTAACTCATACATTGAACCTCTAATATAGAACCCTAACTCATACATTGAACCTCTAATATGAAACCCTAACTCATACATTGAACCTCTAATATGAAACCCTAACTCATACATTGAACCTCTAATATGAAACCCTAACTCATACATTGAACCTCTAATATAGAACCCTAACTCATACATTGAACCTCTAATATGTTACCTACCTCATACATTGAACCTCTAATATGAAACCCTAACTCATACATTGAACCTCTAATATGAAACCCTAACTCATACATTGAACCTCTAATATGAAACCCTAACTCATACATTGAACCTCTAATATAGAACCCTAACTCATACATTGAACCTCTAATATGAAACCCTAACTCATACATTGAACCTCTAATATAGAACCCTAACTCATACATTGAACCTCTAATATAGAACCCTAACTCATACATTGAACCTCTAATATAGAACCCTAACTCATACATTGAACCTCTAATATAGAACCCTAACTCATACATTGAACCTCTAATATAGAACCCTAACTCATACATTGAACCTCTAATATAGAACCCTAACTCATACATTGAACCTCTAATATAGAACCCTAACTCATACATTGAACCTCTAATATAGAACCCTAACTCATACATTGAACCTCTAATATAGAACCCTAACTCATACATTGAACCTCTAACATGAAACCCTAACTCATACATTGAACCTCTAATATGAAACCCTAACTCATACATTGAACCTCTAATATGAAACCCTAACTCATACATTGAACCTCTAATATAGAACCCTAACTCATACATTGAACCTCTAATATGAAACCCTAACTAAACTCAGTACATTGAACTCTAATTTGAAAACCCTAACTCATACATTGAACCTCTAATATAGAACCCTAACTCATACATTGAACCTCTAATATAGAACCCTAACTCATACATTGAACCTCTAATATGATTACCTACCTCATACATTGAACATCTAACATGAAACCCTAACTCATACATTGAACCTATAATATTGAAAACCCAACTCATACATGAACCTCTAATATAAATCCCTAACCTCATACATTGAACCTAATATGAACCCCCCTAAACTCATACATTTGACTCTAATATGAAACCACTAACTCATACATTGAACCTCCTAATATAGAACCCAAACCATACATTGAACCTCTAATATATAACCCTAACTCATACCAGATGAGTGAACCTCCAATATAGAACCCTAACTCAGACATTGAACCTCTAATATGAAACCACTAAACCATACAATGAACTCTAATATAGACCCTAACTCATACATTGAACCTCTAATATAGAACCCTAACTCATACATTGAACCTCTAATATAGAACCCTAACTCATACATTGAACCTCTAATATAGAACCCTAACTCATACATTGAACCTCTAATATGAAACCCTAACTCATACATTGAACCTCTAATATAGAACCCTAACTCATACATTGAACCTCTAATATAGAACCCTAACTCATACATTGAACCTCTAATATGATTACCTAACTCATACATTGAACCTCTAACATGAAACCCTAACTCATACATTGAACCTATAATATGAAACCCTAACTCATACATTGAACCTCTAATATAAAACCCTAACTCATACATTGAACCTCTAATATAGAACCCTAACTCATACATTGAACCTCTAATATGAAACCCTAACTCATACATTGAACCTCTAACATGAAACCCTAACTCATACATTGAACCTCTAATATGAAACCCTAACTCATACATTGAACCTCTAATATAGAACCCTAACTCATACATTGAACCTCTAATATAGAACCCTAACTCATACATTGAACCTCTAATATAGAACCCTAACTCATACATTGAACCTCTAATATAGAACCCTAACTCATACATTGAACCTCTAATATGAAACCCTAACTCATACATTGAACCTCTAATATAGAACCCTAACTCATACATTGAACCTCTGATATGAAACCCTAACTCATACATTGAACCTCTAATATGAAACCCTAACTCAAGCAAACATGATTGTGTTCCTCAAATAACGTAACACATTAAAAGCTACGGCCTGTTTGATTTACCAGACAATTGAACCTCTGATATGCAATCCACAGCAAATAAAAACAAAAAGAAGCAAAATATTACTGCAACACACATAACCAATATTTAATAAATAAAAAACACATTATACTTTTTCATTAATATTTTCAATCATCACAACCGCTACACACGCCGTCACCGTAGTTTTCATTAACATTTTATGTTTCACCGATTCTATTTTTGAATGAATTATATTTATTTATTCCTTTTAATATTAATGTTAATTATTAATTAATATAAAAGAATACTTTCAAATGATTTATAATTTATTTTATTTATTTATTTTTTAAAATAAAATATTTGTCAAAGTTTTTAATTATGTTTAATATTTAAAGAATTGGATTATTTTTTAATAATGAGGTTAACTTATTAAGAGGTTTGAGGTGTCGACATTGTCGACCCTAAACTAACACAAATGTCGGACCCAAACTTTGGCCTCCAAAATTTTCACCAAAAGTCCAAATAACCCGCCTAGAATTACAGGTCGACATTGTCGATCCCTAAACGTAAAATAAATTCGACCCATAACATAGAATGACTAAGTTTCGACATTGTCGACCCAAAAAATGTCGACTCCTAAACCACAAAAATATAGATCTCACCGGTTCACTACAACACCAAAATACTTAGAAAAAAAACTTATTTCTCTTCCTCATCCACCACCAGAGCCACCACATCTACCAAAGTCCACCACCATACCACATCCACCACCCTACAGCTAACGCATCCAACCGCCACCTCACACTCGCACACGGAGCACACGGTAACTACCACCGCAGCCACCAACCACTCTTCCTCTTCTATTAGTTTAAATCTTTTTCATTTAATCCCTCTAATTAATAATTCTTAAACCCTTGTTTGGTTGGTTTTTAAACCCTTTAATTGATATAGAGGGTTTTGTTGTTTATTTTGTTAATTTATTTATTTTTTTATTATTAGATAGGGTTTAATTTGTTTAATTAATTGATAATGTGAGATGCTTAGAGGCCACCACCACCACCGGACGGCAGCAGCCACCACCAGCGCAAGGCAGCACCACCGACGCGGCAGCAGCAAAAAGTCAACAGCGGCGGCGACACCAAAGATTCAACGAGCGGTCAACAGTTTGTTCGGCTTAAATACTGGCTGGTTTGTTTCGGCATATAAGATGTTTGTTTCGGCTTAAAAGTGAACTAGACCGGTGTTGTTTCCGGCTTAAATATGATGTTTGTTTCCGCCTTATTATGCTTAAGGGGTTTTTGTTTCGGCTTAAATAAATGTGAGCATATGAGCATATTATGATTTCGAAAAAAATTGGTGCTATATGAATATATAGCGAAATCATATTATGCTCATAAGCCCAACGTATAGCCGAAGAAACAACACCCCCTTATATGAATATATGTTGAAAAGTGCTTGAAATGTGGTTTAGTAATTTTTTAGGGAATCATTAGTGATTCATTTCGGAAAATCCACCCGTCGAATTTAATCAACCTATATAAAACCTTCCGTAATTAATTTATTAGAAATTAATTTCTGAAAGTCCCCTGTATGGGACTAGCTTTTTTGAATGTTTTGTCCTCAATTAGGATATGAATGCGTAATAAATTGGTTTTACCTATTTGTAGGGATGATTTCGACAATGTTTCTCCTTAGTCCTAACGAATATGTCTTTTAAACACATATTTGAGGAGTTAAGGGGAAATGCCTGCCGAAATTTTTCCTCTAATAGAAATCGGGTTATACGCATTCATATATGAGACAAAACATTCAAAAGAGTTGGTATAAGGATGTGCCTTCCATAGAGTGATATTTAGTAAAGCAGAAACAGTCATATTGTTAATTGACCTTATTGGTATAAAAAATAAAAAATCATTTTATTTAGAATATCTGTTATTGCAACGCATTTGACAATTGATAAGAGTTGGACGCACTAAATCCAATTGTTAATTCCGAAGAAATTCTTTAGATGGTCTTTTTGCATTCATCAAGCATTGAAGCCATTGATGCAACCCCATCACACAAAAGATTCCATTGCCCATGTAGTCGGATGTTGTATACCGTGAAGTATAATCGTGTTACCGCTCGAAAATTCTTGAGGTACACATATCTCGTTACGGGTTTGACCAATATTATACCACTTGGAAATATCACGGTGAACCGATTCTTCCGCTACCTCCACAAGTACCGCATTCACCTGAACACGTTGACATGGATACGTTTTTTGAAGATATTTTTGCAAATAATGTCCCAACTCCACCAACTCAAACAACTGTTCCCAAGCCATTCCAAACAACGTGTCCCTTAATAACGAAGTTTTAAGAGTGTTACTTTCTGTCCACCCGAAAGTTGTACCCGGGATGTGATAATGAGTACATTGAATTTACAACAAGATTTCGCCACATCAATTCTTTACATAAATAATTGATGCCTGGGTTTTAAAAAGATTCTATCTCTCTCCAAAAGTGCCATGTCCCCCCTAGCAAAGATCAATTTTCCCATCGTCAGTACTAGAAATCAATAAGACATACAAAAAGATCGGTTGGGATACGAATCAATCCATGCTTGTATAAATGATTGTTTTTTATTTTGGGGATCAGAGGAAACCTAAAGATGCCTTAATTCCATCTGCAAAGAGATAGATACAACAGAATACAAAGGCCAGATGTTTGTTGCAAAAAAGATCGGCGTTACTTTCCGTTATAACACCTAACTACAAACGTATGTTCAACACAAAACACAAAGCAAAGTGCGATGACTTTTGTCATCTACAGACAATCTAAGGAAAAGGTAAGATGAATACACCCTGTGACGGTAAAAGCATGGAAAATATTTTGACATGATGAAACCTGAGTCCTCTGGTGACAGCTAGAAACGTTCGATTAGGATGACTGCTGATGGTTTTAATCCTTTTAGGCATGAATGAGGATCAAACTTAACAGCATGTTGCCGGATCATATGACAACATACAACACACCACCAGAGGATGTGTAAGTAAAGAAACATCCTTATAATGTTGACGGAATGTTAATTCCCGGCCCAAATCGACCTGCAAAGGACATTGATGTTTACTTGCAGCTTTGAATAAAAGAACTTAATAACTTCAAGAATTATGGAAAGAAGTTTGGACGAAAGACGCTGCTACGGAGTACTCAGGTTCCAAATTGAAAGCGGTGCTCTTATGACCATCAATGATTTCCCAGCTCGAAGTAGTTGTCTGTTTGGAGTGTGGGGCAAGGCTACTACGCATGCCCCACTTGTAACGTGGACACTCCATCGATGGCTGTCAAGAACAAAATCGCTTATGTTGGTCATAGAAGATTTTTAAGGACACAACATCCACAAAGGAATAAATTTAAGGAATACTATGGTTCAAAAGAACCGACACCTAAACCTATAAAGTTTTCCGAATTAAGATCCCAGATACAAATCAGTAAAAGTCTTAAAACTCGCCCGGGAAACATCCAAATATTGCTAAAAAAGAACCCTCAACCTAATCCGAGGAAATTGAATTGAATTGGAGTAAGCGTTTCTTATCTTTTGGGATCTTGAGTATTGTGCCCCTTTCTAAAAACTAAAGACACTCTCGATGTCATGCCACAATCGAAAAGAACGCCTTGAGGCTTTACTGAATACTCTTGTTACAGAACGACAAAAACCAAAGACACGGTAAAGGCAGAGGCAACACTTGAAACTATTGAAAGATCGAAGAGTTGTGGTTAGTTAAAAAACCAAACGGGAAGTTGGAGAAGCCTCATCCAAAATACTCTTTCACCACAGAAGGCAGAAAAAGTTTTTGTAAATTCATCAAAGGAGTTAGACTACCTGATGGGTTTGGATCCAACTTCATGCAAAAAGTAACGGCTGATGATAACAATAATACGGCAAGGAAATCTCATGACTTCATATAATGATTGCATACGTTACTTCCATTATGGAGTACTACAATACTTGCCCAAAGAAGCATTGGCAGTCTCACTAGAATTCGAGTTTTGCTTATTCTTTAAGTGCTTTGGCTTGAACTTTGATGCATCCAGGACATGTCAGAAGCTAAAAAACAATCGATCAGTATCTTGATTGAGTTAGAGCAAATTTTTCCTCCTGCTTTTTTTGACATAATGATTCACGTGGCTATACATTTACCCGATGAAGCTATTCTAGGTGGCCCTATTCGCTACAGGTGGATGTTTCCATTTGAAAGATACATGAAGAAGCTAAAGAATTTATGTCCGTAAATAAAGCAAAAACCTGAAGGTTCTATTGGCGGAGGTTTATGTTGCAGAAGAAGCATTAACTTTTGTTTCGCGTTTATCTTACGGATGATGTCGAGACGAGATTTAATCGTCTTGGCAGAAATGACGACGGTTTGCCTGAAGAAGAACCAAATAAATTCCAGGTGTTCCGGTCCGCATGCAAACTGACGGGCAGAATGAAAGCAACTCGGCTGACTACAGATGTTAGGCAGGCAGTTGTATGGTTTGTACTTAACAACAGTCTTGAAGTCGACGCAGACATCTTGGCTTACAGAGAGTATGTTTCTTCCTTTTTTTATTTTTGAAAAATCTTTCTTTCTCGATGACTTATCCTAATCTCATGAACTTTTTGCAGAAATCGCCTGATAAGCGTTGGAAACTAATTTTCCCACGTGGTTTAATCACAAAGGTTAAATACATTAGATAATATTCCCTTGGAGTTATTTGCTCATCTAAATCTGTTTTCATCTCATATCGTATATTCGTGAAAAAAAGTGAACGACGGCTGTAGTGAAGAGTTTATTCTCTTTAGCATGTGGGACCTATTAGTACACGACATACCCCGTTGCATAGTTAACGGTGTGAGTTTGTGGTACATGAAACGCGATTATAATTCCTACCACTCAATGCACAAGCGGAGTTTCAACACTAGGGCTTGATGGCGAGATGTATTATGGTCAACTCGAAGAAATTCTAGAGCTCACTTATATCGCAACCGTAAGGTTGTCTTGTTTCGATGTAAATGGTTTGACACCATTAACCCTAAGAACCTTACGACACACAAACATGCTTTTCTTAACATAGAACATGGCATGACAACAATATTTTGACTGATAGGGATTCACAAAATATAACCAATACATTCTTGCGAGCACAAGTAACACCAAAATTCTAGCCTTGAGACCTTGCTAGACAAAACCACAAGTGGTTGGAAGGTCCTCGAACATGTTTAACCATCGAGACGTGGCAAGAGTCCTATCAAGATGTTATACATGTGCCGTTCATCAAATGTTAGCACTTACTGTTGAATTGACAAATTTGAGCATAACGGATTGATTAAAAATTTCTAAAATGCGACAGAAGTGTACCGCCACCCCACCAGATAATGATGACAATGACTAATGCTTTAATGAAGGCAATGCTGAAGAAGATGATGTTGCACATTTCCTTGATGATGGATGATGATGTTGTATGTCATAAGATGATTGAAGTGAAACAGTACTTTAAAGTTGAAGAAGTTTTATCTAGCGATGATTCTGACGATGACAATCGATCTTAAGCTGTAGTTTGAATGAAACAGTTATTATATGCTTAAATGTGTAATTTTTTTTTGAATGGAATTGTTTTTATATGTTTAAATGTGTAATTTTTCATTTGAATGGAATTGTTTTTATATGTTTAAATGTGTATTTTTTATTTGAGTGGAATTGTTTTTATATGTTAAAATGTGTATATTTATATGAATTTGTGTATTAGCATTAATTGGTCCATGAAACCGTGTATTCTTGTACTTGTTATTTTACAGATGGCGTGCGTATTTCCAAGATCACACGGTGGGGATGCCGGTGGTAGTCCACCCAGACGGCCCAACCGGCCCGTACCGGCCCAGTGCGAAAGTAAGAAATTGTGTTTATTTGAGCAATGGATTTCAAAGAGGCAAGATTGATTAAACTCTTTTCATCAAAAGTCAACAAGGGCATATTTTGCTTGTTCAGATCTATGTAGATGACATCATTTTTGGATCTACCAAGAAGGAGCTGTGTGAAGAATTTGAGAAGCTTATGAAGGATAAGTTTCAGATGAGTTCTATGGGAGAACTCGCCTTCTTTTTGGGATTGCAGGTCCAACAAAGAAAGAAGGCCATATTTATTAGTCAAGATAAATATGTCCATGAGATTCTAAAGAAGTTCAACTACACAGATGTGAAGTCTGCCTCTACTCCCACTGATTTGGAAAGGCCCTTGGTTAAAGATGCAGATGCTGATGATGTTGATGAACATCTTTATAGATCTATGATTGGATCTTTGATGTATCTTACAACATCTAGACCTGATATCATGTTTGCAGTATGTGCATGTGCAAGGTTTCAAGTTTCCCCAAAAACTTCCCATCTTTTAGCTGTCAAAAGAATTTTTAGATACCTTAAAGGAAAACCATCTCTTGGTCTTTGGTATTCTAAGGATTCTCCATTGGAGTTAGTTGCTTACACTGATAGTGAACTAAGCTAGCTAACTTGATAGAATCAACCACTGGAGGTTTGTCAATTTTTTGGAAATATGTTAATTTCTTGGCAAGCAAGAAACAAACTGTGGTTTGCCACTTCTACCACTATGAAGCTGAATATGTTGCTGCAGCCGCAATTGCTGGGACAATTTCTCTGGATCCAAACCAATTGCTTTATTATGGGTAACAATTGTTTAGAACACTGTTATTTACATTGACAATTGACCATGATACTATTTGTATCATAGAAAATCCCTGTTCAACACTCTAAAACAAAACATATATAGATTAAGGAATGCATTTTAAAATGAGATTGTAATACTAAAAAAGATTGATTCAAATGGCTAAAATTGATATCAACTAATTCGGCAAGATCTCTTACAAAGGGTTTTGATGCTAGGTAGATTTCATACTTGGTTTCAATATTTGAATGCTCAAATCCCTAAGGCCTAAATCTCCTTGTTTGTTTTTGTAAAGTTTGATTAAATATTAGTACTTATAGCTATTTGTCAATTAATACTGCTAGGAATAATTAGTACATGCTATTTAAAGTTAAAACTTTTTTGTTTAAAACTGTTCTTATAAGTCAGTACTGCTACTTATTTCTAAGTATCTTTTGTTTAATCCTGTGAATAACACTTAATACCTGTTTTTAAAACCAAAAGGAAACATGTTTGGATTTTGTTTTTCTTGGTTTTAAGCTAACTTTTTCAGGCTAAACAATGAAGTGTGAAATTGATTTTTCCCTAATGTATCATTTGAGGGGAGGAAACATGCTGGTTGTTCTTAAAGTGTTGGTTGTTACACCACACAATAAATGGTCATCAATTCACCATGTCTTATAGACATCAAGAATTGACTAGTCCAGAGCAAACGGCTACTGGTAAAGACTTTCCAAATCCGTTGATAGTTGATAGTTTACTAAAAACTATATGGTCCTCAATGCACCATGTTGTTACAATGAAGCATTGGCTAGTCCAGAGCAAACGGCTACTGGTAAAGACATCTCAAATCCGTTCATAGTTGGTAGTTTACTCAAAACTATATGGTTATCATTGCACCATGTTATTTCTAATGAAGCAATGGCTAGTCCAAAGCAAACGGCTATTGGTAAAGACTCATCAAATCCGTTTATGGCTGGTAGTTTGCCAAAAACTACACTTAGTGTGAATTTGTGAGCTAAAATAAAAGAGAGAATTGGTGAGCTCAAAAACAAAAAGAGAGCTGTGTGAAAAATAGAAAGAGTGCAAAGTAAGCCAAAAGAATTGAGAGATGTATTGTGAGCCTAAAAACAGAAAGAGAGATTGTGTGAAGTTTTTCTTTTAAGTTTTACAAACATATGGAGTTTGTACTGCTTAAGGGTGGAGAAGTTAATACTGCTAGGCATTTTTTTTGAAGTCGCTAGGCCCAAACTTAATACGTGCTGGATGACCGTAGTACTGTTAGGGCCTAGACATAGTTTTTCATTAATTAATAGAGCCGTTGAGATATTTCCGCCAAATACCTATGGAATAGGGGTTTGACCAATTGGACTTTCGTGGATCCACTATATATTCATATGTTTTATTCACAACATTTTCACTTTACTTAATATTGGTCAACTAATATCTCTCTGTTTTCTCTATTAATTTGAAATTAACCTTCTTCAGTCCTAATCCATTCATATACGATCATATCCCACTCAATACCTCACATCGTTACTCATGGCACAGTTGGATTTTTGTGATAAACATAACATGGTAGCATTTCTTGAAAAATCTACGGGTAGTGCAGGGTTTCATCAGATCATCGATTTCATTACTCGAAGTCATATTTGCTATGCACTTACTAAGAAGCCAGAGGTGTGTGTATCATTTATAAAACAATTTTGGAGGTCTGCTGCGATTTTGACTGATGATAATGGCAATGTCAAGATTCATGCTACAATAGATGGACACTCCCTTTCAATCACTGAAGGTTCTCTACGGCGACATCTCAAGTTGGATGATCAAGATGGAATTACCTCTCTTCCAACTACAGAGATCTTTGCTCAATTGGCACTTATGGGCTATGCTACTGACTCAGATAAGTTAACCTTTCAAAAAGGTGCATTTTCACCTCAATGGAGGTTTCTTATACATAATATTCTTCACTGTTTAAGCCCTAAGAAGACTGCTTGGGAGCAGTTTAGCAGTAACATTGCAGCTGCTGTCATTTGTTTAGCCACAAATAGAAAGTTCAATTTTTCTAGGATGATCTTTGACCACATGGTGTCTAACATATCTAGTCCCCATAAGTTTTTGATGTACCCTAGGTTTATTCAACTATGCCTAGACATGCAGAGACACAAGCTTCAACAACACACAATATTTTATTCTGTTCCATCTCTCACAATGAAGGTGTTTAGCAATATGAAAAGATCCACCAAGGGATTTTCAGGTCAGGAGGTTCCTTTATTTCCCACTATGTTAGATGCTACTGAACCCTCACCTTCACCTTCTCGAATCACATCTTCACCTTCCCCTACACCTACACCTTCACCTTCACCTCAACCATCCCCTACTCAACCATCCCCTACTCAACCATCCCCTACTCAACCATCACCTACTCAACCCTCACCTACACAACCTTCACCAACACAACCTGGCTCAGCAAACCAACCTCCTACACCCCATGACTCACCTCTCCATGCTATTCACTCACATGGAAGTGAGGAGGGTAGTTTGAAACTACAAGAATTGATGAATTTGATTAACACACTTTCTGACAGGATTGGAGTTCTAGAGGCTGATTTGACAAAGACAAAAAAAACCTACAGCTCTGCTTATACTAAGCTTATTCTAAGGGTCAAGAAACTAAAGACTCAGCTAAAGGTTGGGAAATCAAGGAGACATTCTAGGTTTGTTCTTTTAGATACTGAAGTTGGTGAGGATGATTCTTCCAAACAGGGGAGGAAGTTCTCTACTGAAGGAGTTCAAGATGATGAAGGAGTTCATGAAAAAGCAAGCAATGACACTGAATTATTTGTTCAAGAAGTGACTCCAACAGAACTCATTCAAGACCAAGAGGCAAGTGGAAAAGCAAGTGATGGGGTTAGTACTGCTGGTAAAAAGAAAGGTCATGTTAGTGAAGAGGTTCCAACAGTTAGTACTGCCGAGGCAACTCTTAGTACTGCTGGAGGAACTATTACATACTCAAGAAGAAGTACTGAGAAAAGATCAAGAAAAGACAAAGGAAAAGCCATCTTGATAGAAGAAGAGCCTAAGAAGAAGTCTAAGAAGGACATTGAACAAGAACAGTTAAGTTATGCTGAAGCAATTAGGCTTGAAGAACAGATGCACATAGGAGAACCAGAAGAAGCTTCAAAATTGCTATAGATGCAGAAGATTGCAACATGGGATGAAGAAGAAAGGAAAAGAGCTAGGGATGCAGCTGAGTCTACAAAGAAGATTGACTGGAATGATCCTTCAGTCATTAGATATCATTCTCTTAAGATGAAGCCTAAGTCAATTGCCCAAGCTAGAAGGAACATGATCAAATATTTGAAGAACCAAGGAAATTTTAAGATCACTGACTTCAAGGGAATGTCGTACAATGACATAAGGCCAATTTTTGAAAAACTTTGGGATTTCAATCAAAATATTGTGCCTATGGATGAAGAGAAAGGAAGTAAAAAGCAAAAGTCTCCTGAAAAGGAAAGGACTAAGTCTCCTGAAAAAGAAAGGTCTACTGAAAAGATTGTGGAAGAAGAGGCTGTTACACAAGAGGAAAGGGAAGAAGTTGTCAAAGAACCAGCAACAAAGAGAAAGAAGTCTATTCCTAGAAAAACTACAAGGAAAAGACAAAAGCTAGAAGAAGATGCTGACAAAGATGAACTCAAGAGATTTCTGGATATAGTACCAAGAGAAGAAGCTCCCATAGAGATTGAATCTTTATCAACAAAGTTTCCTATTGTAGATTGGAAGACAGTTGTGTTGACAGAGACTTTCATGTACTATCAAGTTTTCAGAGGTGATGGAAGCTCAAAGAATTATAAGGTACTGAGTGAAATGCTTGAAGATTTTGACAGAATGGATGTAGAAGAACTATTCAGATTAGTTAAGGAGAGATACAGTACTTCAGCACCAGAAGGTTTTGATCTTATGCTTTGGGGAGATCTCCATACTTTGTTTGAGCATGATGAAGATGATGAAATTTGGAGAGATCAACATGAGTATAATCTTTTAAGCTGGAGATTATGTGATTTTTGTGGTATTCATATTTTGTTGATGGACAATGGATTGGCAATCCATATGTTGACAGAAAAGAAGTATCCCTTGAGTCAAGAGATGTTGTCAAAGATGTTAAGTAGAAAATTAGAGGTAGATCATGAAAGTTCCCATGCTTTTGAACTCCTAAGATTCATAAGAGCTGAAGTGAAGAAGTAACAGAAGTGTTTGAAAGAATCATCAGCAGAAGAAGAAGACTAGAAGATTTTATTCAGAAGAAACTTGATGATTTAAAGGAACGAATCACAAGTTTTAAGTGGGAGGATTGTAGGGATAAATCTTCATAGGACTTAAATACTGGCAACAGTACTACAGGAGTTAGTAAACAGTGTCCATCCAAAGTTAGTACTGCCAAGGATAGTTAATACTGCTAGCATCAAGAGTTAGTACTGCTAAATGATCAAAGCTGATGAAATGAAGATAAGAGTTCATGGAGAATATTTCGGGATGTTTAGTTTTGAATTGTAACTGATCCTAATAGATAGGCAGATATATTTGTAAAGAGCTCCTTGTATTTCTATAAAAGGAGATCCCTAGAGTAGTGATAGTAAGAACTTTTAGAGATGCGCGATTAGAGAGTGCATTTTCACCACACACACACACACAAGGTTGTGTAACCCCAGTACTTAAAGAGTACTCGTATTATTTATAATATTGAAGCTGTGAGTTTTGTGTTTATTGTTTGTGTGTAGTCATTACTGTTTCATTCATAAATTTCTCTAGAGTATCAAAGTGTACATTCCGCATACACTTTGATATACATACAAAGTCTCAATCTTTGTTATTTTGGATTCTTCCAAGGTAACAAACTCTTTATATCATAAAGAATCGATCAAGGCGTGGGATCAACACTGTTTATTTATAGCTTGTTATTAATTTATTCGATATTGTACAGAAAGTCTAGAAAGGTCATTACGAGGACCTAATTGAGACTTGGAGGAAGACGCACTCGAGGCCGGAGACTGGGGAGTTTAAGACCGAAAAAACCGGAATAGTTACGTAAGTAATTTAACTCGTTACATTCTTTAATAACTTATTTTATTTGTTTTTAACCTTTTTTTTCTTTTTCTTTCACAGTTGGATATGAAGAGCATGCAAGATCAGGTTAGAGCCAGCGTCATCCCGTACAAGACAGATCAAGATATCTTGGATGAAGTCGTTCCGAGTACCAACCGCCAGAACATGTCGGGAAAGGGCAGGAAGTTACCGGGTGGTGGCTCAACTCCGCGCAGGCGTGGTCCTCAGGCATTTCAAATGTATAATTCGTAGAGGAGCTGGATCGGATATTGAGGCAAAAAGATCAAGAGGCCGAGTTGTTAAGGAAGCAAACCGCGGAGGCACAGCAACGGGCTTATTTGGCTGCATTGAAGGCTGACGCGGCGCACCAAAATAGTGAGACGATGTATCGAGCCATAGGTGAGTATTTTTCTTACTATGCACCAAACCCTACTCATCCATTTATGCCTCCTGCTTTTGCACGCCCAACTATGCCCCAACTCAGTCCTGAATGGGCTCACTTACTCAACCCTCCCTTCCCTTATAATCAACCACTCCAACCTTCCTATGCCGGCCCGTCTCAATATACCGGCCCACCTAGATATACCGCCCCACTCCAACCACTCTAACCTCCCTAAATGTGGCGCCAATTTCCTTCACTCTTCTCAACAATATACCTTAACAATTGTTATCAACCACCCGTATGAACTCCAACCTAGCCTCTACTTCTTACAGTCAACCCGAACTTCCCCGCTTCATAACCAATCCCCATAATAACGATACGCAGAGCGTTGACGAATTGGCTCGAGACAAGGCGGGTGAAGACAATGACGTGAGAGAGGACAATCAACAATCGGGTGGTGACTACCGAAGTCCGTGGAGGGGGATAATGGAGGAGGTTGCCAGGATGAGTCGAGGATGTCGGATTAGGCGTTTTTGTGGTTTTTGTCATGTTTGTATCATGGTATTTTTTTAGACTTATTACTTTTAGACCTTTGTTATTTTTTGTATCGTGATATGTAACACTTGTGAAACCTTTAGACATGTATCGTATCAGTACATGGACTTTCTTGAATAGAAATTTATCGTATCGTGGATTTGTGGTATTGTAACGTTTAATGATTTGTTATTGTATCGTACGGTGGATTTGGCGAATTCTGGATTTGATGAAACGTAGATTTTTTCCGGAAATAAAAATCTGGAAAAACTGCAGCTGCTAATATTTTTTTTAATGCCAGGTTCATGTTAGGGTCGACATTGTCGACCCTAAATTCGTACTTTGGGTTGACAATGTCGACCCTAGTGGTAGTTGCATTATAATTAAACAACTTTGGGTCGACAAAGTCGACCCAAAACCCAAAGCATATGTCGACCCAAAATTAGTGGATTACCCACGTGGATTTTAGATGTATTATATATTGGGTAAATAAATAAATTAATATATTATTTATTTAAAAGATTTATTAAATAGAAACGCTTTGGGTCGACATTGTCGACCCAAATCTTTAAAAGGATGTCGACCCAAAAATGGAGTCAAAGAGTCTCACTAAAAAGTGGTGGCCCCCATATGTCGACCCAAGTATCAAAGGTATGTGTCGACCCAAAATTTTTTGGGTCGTAATATTTGGAACGCCAGTTTTGGGTCGACTTTGTCGACCCTTAGACCCTAGGGTCGATTTTCTTTGTTTTTAGGGTCGATTTAGTCGACCCGAAGTATTCATTTTGTTGTAGTGAATTATATGCATGTGTACACGTATTTTTTCGAAGAAAACAATGTTTAGATAAGAAAATATATTTGTTGAGTAATATGTTAAACGTTTATATGACTAATTTGCATTATATTTTATAAATTGTGACACTTTATATATAACATTTCTTTACGAAAGGCCTCATTGTGTAATTTCGCACAGGGCCCTCAGAAATTTTAGAAATTTAGAGCCGGCCCTGGCATAGATTTGTGCTTGACTGATCTTATTACCCTTTGAAGATAAGCAAGCTGAACTTTATACACTACGCCAAAAAAGGGCTTTCGGGACTATGCATGTAGTCCCGAAAAAGCCCGTTTTTTGTCCCGAAAGACTTATCGGGACTACATGCCGTCCCTGTTAGCGTAATCCCAGCTGCTCCGTCCCTATAAGTTGTCGGGACTACATTTCTTGTTTGTAGGGACTGCGCGTTGACCGGCCACGTCGATGGTTTTTGTTGTGACAAAAGCTTTTGGGACTACATTTTGTCCCTTAATACTGGACCAAAACACATTAGGGACATAGATTTAGGGACTACATTTTGTCCCAACAATTTTTGACAAAACCTTTAGGTACACGTTTTCGGGACTACATTTTGACCCAACAAATTTAACAAAAACCTTTAGGGACACACTTTTAGGGACAACCTTTTGTCCCAACATATTTTGGCAAACCTTTAGGGACAGCCTTGTAGGGACTACATATTGTCGCAACATAATTTACCAATCTCTTTAGGGACAATCTTTTAGGGACTACATCTAGTCCCAACACGTTTTCACAAAACCTTTAGGGACTCACTTTTAGGGACTATCCTGACAACATATTTCTAAAGTAGTTTTAGGGACAGCAAGTTGTCCCACGGGTTGAGAGCATGTCCGGAAAAAGCAGACACAGTCCTTAGCTTGCCATCTCCAAGATGCATCAAGGACGTGCAGAAGCTAAACGGAAAGTTAGCAAGCTTAAATAGATTTTTGTCAAAATCGGCAGAAAAATCGTTACCCTTTTTCAAAACCTTGAAAAAATGTACAAAAAAGAGCGATTTTCAATGGACACCAGAAGCCGAGGAGGCCTTCAAGCAAATGAAAAAACTTATTGCAGAGCTCCCAACACTGACCGCTCCAAGGGAACATGAGGAATTAATCATATACTTGGCTGCAGCAAAAGAAGCTATTAGCGCGGTCTTGATGACGGATAGAGAGGGCAGGCAAATACCAGTATATTTTGTAAGCCGCACTCTACGAGGCCCGGAAGTCAACTATACTCCTATGTAAAAATTGGTGTTAGCTTTGCTCAGTACAAGCAAACGGTTAAAAAGATACTTCCAAGCACACACGATTGTTGTAGTAACAGATCAACCGATAAAGCAACTATTGTCAAGTTTGGAAATATCAG
>BQNB010040278.1:0-47517 GCA_026074375.1 Tanacetum coccineum
GTTAATGACCCCATCGTATCCATTTGGCTCAAGGTAATCAATTATTCCCTCTAAATCGTCATTGTCTTCTTCAGTTCCTTTGAACCAATGATCATCTAACTTATCATGGATGGCCTCCAAAATCGCATTAGCTTTGTTATCCTTGTATTTCTCTTCTTTTTCTTCCCCGAACCTTTCTTTCTAGTAATCTTCAAGGATTTTTTTCTTCGTTGTTTCACATACTCTTCCGTACCGTATTCGAATCCAATCATTTAAACTTAAACCATCCCATTCTAAATTTACTCGTTTACTATCATTCTCATTTTCCCAATAGTGTTTATTTTTCTCGTCGGATTTTTCTCCACATCACACATCCTGCTATGCGGGTTACAAGAAGCCCAATTTTTTTGTTCATTTTTCTTCTTTTGCACGATCGGTTCACACCAATGCACTCTCTTTTCATGCACTGTCATTTTGCATACTATTTTTTCATAAGTTTCTTGAACATCTATATCGTAAGTGCATATGTCAGGATCTATAGCTAAAAGGTGATTAGCCTCGCAAGTGTGAGTGTCATATAGGAATAAATTAGAATCAACATTTTTTAAATCATCATCTTCCATGTGTACTTTAATTATGTGAACCGATCCAAATGTAGTGTTGGTAAAGTTACTTTTCATCTTAAAGATGACCTTTTCATTTCCTACTTCTAACGAAATGGACTTCCTAAATCTGTCAACTTTAGCATGGGCAGTGGCAAGAAGAGGTCTTCCTAAAATGATTGGCATCCTAAAATCTTCAATCATGTCAAGGATGATGAAATCAATTGGGGAAATGAATTTATCAATTTTTGTAAGCAGATTTTTGACTATTTATTTTAGGATGCATTTAGTGTTGTTAGCCATTTCTACAACCATATTGACTGGTTTAAGTTTTCCTATTCCTGAGCGTTTAAACATGGAAAAAGGCATAATGATAATGCTAGCTCCTAGGTCAGCCAAAGCATTATTAAAATCTAACCTTCTGATAGAGCAAGGAAGGATAAAACTTCCTGGATCATTTTCTTTTGGAGGTAGTTGATTCTGAAGAAGAGCTGAGCATCGAGGATTCATTCTAACTTCATCATCTTCTTCGGTCAATGGTTTATTAGCCACCAGGTCTTTCATGTATTTTGAATAATTATCAGTTTGCCTGATCTCTTTTAAGAGAGGTCGATTTATCTTAATTTTTTTAAGCTCTCCATGGTCGCATGAGCTAAGGCTTCTTCAACATGTTGTTCTAATCGTTTAGGGAAAGGAATTGGCGGCTCGTAAGGTTCAACATAGTAGCTTACCTTTTGCTCAGGAGAATCAGGTTTTACTTTTGGAACCTTATCGGAGGCTTTTAATTCAGTGCTTTTAACTTTTTCGTCATTCGAAAACCCAAAATTAGCAGAAAAATACTCGATTTCTTCGGGAGAGTAATAGAATGGTGTGTACAAGGGTGTCTCGTCATTAGCAAAAGTTGCTTTGAAATCTTTGAGTTTTTCTCCCTTAATTTCTACTTCAGTGGTTGAGGTCTTCACCTTAGACTAGAGATTTTGGATGATTTTATTGTGAATAATTCGGCTATTCTTTGTGTTTTGAAAAAAAGTTTTCAGCCATGCGTCCTGCTCTGCTTGTCTTTTAGCAGCTCCTTCTATAAATTTATTAATTGTTTCGACCAAACTTGGTCTCCTTTCCCTAGAAGGTGTAAGATTGTATTCGAACTGTCCATTATTTCGGTTATTGTTCGGAAAAGGTCTACCGTACTTGCCATATTTGGCTTTTTCAATCCCCTTGATTTCTTCCTTATGAGGGCATTCTTTGTCAAGATGCGCCCCTCCGTAAAGTTGGCAACCAACTTTGATGGTGTGAACATTTTCTTTCAGCTTCTTTATATCACGTCCCAAGTTATCCAACTTGCTTACAATTGCAGCAAGCCCATCAGTATTACTGATGCAGCTAATGCTCCTGCTTGATGTCCCATCGTGCCATTTTTTAGAGTGGTCAGCCATAGTTTGTATTGCTGTTAGGCGTTGAGCTGGTGTCATCCTAGGAATTGGTCCCTGCGAATCAAGCAATTGGCGGTTCATAGTACTCAAACATTTGTAAAAGATGTTTACCTTTTGATGGTTGTTTATATCATAAGTTGGGCACTTATATAGCAGTTCATTATACCGTTCCCATGCCTGGTATAATGATTCGTCGCCTTCCTGCTTGAAGTTATGAATGTCTTCAAGCTATTTTGCGGTCTTAGATTGTTTACAATACCTTTGGATGAAAGCTTTCTTAAGGAGGTCCCAGGTGTTGACGGCTCTTGGGGTGAGTCTGTCCACCCATCTTTTAGCAGATTCGGTAAGAGTGAACGGGAAAATACGTAACATCACATCATCCTGTGAAACTCCAGGGATATTGAATAAACTTACTATGTTGAGGACTCGATCAACATGATCGTGGCATCCTCATTCTTGTTTTCGGAGAAGGTGTCTTCCCTCAATTCTCGCATGAATTGACTCTTGATCTCGAAGTTGACATTGCCCCCTATTTCAGGTTTAACCACGCCTGGTGCTTGGTTTTCTTAGGTCAATGCCAAATATTGTTCTATGGTGAGAGTATTGATGTCTACTCCCGCCATTGCTTCCTGCAGATTTTAGAAGTTTAGAGAAAGAATTGAAGTACTTATAATAAATCAAAAAATAACTAATTTTTAGCTCCCTGGCACCAAAAACTTGATGCGTATTTTTATTTAAAATATATTTTTACTCAAGTTTTAAATATATAAAACTCGATTCACCTGACTAACGCACTAATGGGCAGAGAACCCGGTCGTGGGTAGTGTAGAGATGGTAAATCCGAGGTCGTCCCAAGAGCTAAGTGTAAATTAGTTTTAATTTGAAATGTCACATTTTGAAAATGGTTTGAAGTTGTTTTTTGGAAAATAACAGAAAAGTAAATAGCGAAAATTGAAAGTAATAGAAGATATTAGGGAGAGAGACGTGCTAGCCTAGCCATGTCATTACTACCATCACAATAATGTTTTCTGGTGCAATGTTAAACTATAGTTTCATTAGTGGTTTCTAAAGTCGACAAACCAGAATAGGCCTATTTAGTTTGTCTTATATTTCATGCGATCCCGAATCCCCCGAAAATCACAAAGGTAGGGCAACTAGGTCACAGTGATTAATCCCAACTATCCCCATAACTAGTCTAATAACCTATATAGATTATCAACTTTCTCTAAAAAGGCTCATGTGCTTTTTAAGTATATTAAGTGATAAAGGCGGTAACAGGGTTAGTTCCTACACTAGGGATAGGTTCCCAATCCTACCCTAGTACCCAGCTAATCCCATGTTCAATTGATAGTCTAATAACAGGATTAACAATATCTAAACCACCCGCAATACTACCAAAACCCAGGGATAATCAACAATCAAGGAATATCTAACGAAACCATAATTGAACAGGAAACAAGCATTATAACGATAGCAAATTCATGTCTAGGCCAGCACTTGAAGTGCTTAGCCGCTCATAGCAACAACACAACAAGAAATAATAGAGATAATCATTGATCAAAAGCTCACAATTCTTACAATAATGGTTTATGAACGATTAAATACAAAAGTGAAAGTAATGTGATCTCCTTTGGACTTCAGATGGAATTCTTCGACTTCTGGAAGCCTAGATCGCCCCTTAGAACTCTGGTGAAGTGAATGATATCGAATTGTCTAAATGAGGCCTTTATTTATAGGTTTCGAAATGTTTACGGCGTAACCTTTTAGGGTGTCACGCCATAATCTTCTGACACGGGCTTTCCATATTACAAGCTTAATTTTGTTACGGCGTAACCAATTCACCTTGTTACGTCGTAATGTTGACTCGACTTTCCACAATTCAAGCTTAAAAGGTGTTACGGCGTAACCAAATGGCCTTGTTATGCCGTAATGCTGACTCAGATGTATTGGCCTTCCATAATAAAACTGTTACGGCGTAAACCTTGCGTGTGGTTACGCCGTAAAGTTGCTTGATGACGTGTCTTGCTTGGAATATGATTACGACGTAACACTCTCGAGGAGTTTATGCCATAGAGTATTGTAAGAAGCCGTATTTCTTTACTTTATTCGTTCATTTCCCGTGTTTCTTGTCACATACCTGCATTTTACCTGAAAACAAAGTAATAACCGTAAAAGTACCGAATTCAAGTATTTATGAAAAATATGCAAGTATTTTTATGGGAAATTGACACTAAAAAAGTATCAAATATTTGATGTTATCACCCACAATAGTGACACCGCTGATCACAGTCTCCTAAATCATCATAAACAGGCGAGGGCCCTGCATTCATCATTTCACAAGCCAATAACCTTAAATACAAAGGTACACGTTTGATAACACAATTGCCTAATCAGACGGCATAATTAACACTACGTGTTACGAAAACATGTACCTAGACTCTTAGAAGAGCTGCAGCCTTCCCCACTGGCCTGTTTAATACTACGTGACCAACTGTCTCTAGCTAAGTAGTAGAGGCGTGTCTTCTTTTGAAGGGGGTATTTTCAGATGACGTAAACACCGGCTGGACAACTTCAATCGTTCTTTTATGAGGTGTCGAGCCTGAAGTACCAACCTGGCTAGAATCTGTGCACGGACAATACAAAGAATAAAAAACAATCAACATAGAGAGGTAACAATGACCACAAAAGCCAGAAACCTGAGTGAAAACTAAATACCTTCAGCGACGGGGGTTACTGAAGTCATAGACTCGTCGACAGTACTCCTTAAAGAAGATGCCTCCCGACCTACACACAGTATCGGCTGAGCCTGAAAACGCGTTCTTTTCAGGTGATTTGAAACACAAGCATCAACTACATAAACAACCTATACAATAGAAAAAGGGAACATAAATAGGTACGAATAAGCACAAAATTGAGAAATCTAAAGCCAATTAATTACCTTCAGCAGTTGTAAGTGGTCGCGCTACATTCCTTGCTGAACACCATGGCTTTACATTCCATTCGCATAGGTGAGAGTATCTATCAAAGGCATCAAAAGATGCGTCCGCGGTAGAAGACCATAGGTTCACAGTCGTTGCACAAACATGGGAGTATCTAGAAAACACATCAGAATACAGACCAACATGCGCTTCCTCCATCATGCTTGGCTGTGCAGCTGACCACAATGCACCTAAAGCAGAAAGCAATTTATAAATCAGTTGCACAAACATCAGCAGATGTCAAAAAAGAAAAAAAGAAGTCATAACAACCTTGCAAATCAGAATGGCCACTACTTCCAGATGAGCACTCGAAGGGGGCACCAAAGGCCCATGAACCACCATTCTTTGTCTCATAAGGAACGGTGGATAGTTGGTTTCGAGATTGAGAACTATCGGTATTAGGTTGGACTACTTGTTTCCTTTTCATAATTACAAACACCAATACAACCACCAACGACCGCAAAACAAAATCATAAAAACATTTTTAGAATCAAACAGTTTTAAAACAACCGTAGGCACAACAAAAGGTGATTTGAAATATAGTTTAACATCCGAATGCACAATAAACTTCAAAAACCATACAACAATACATTACACACAAAACATCTAAAAACCTAATTCCTACAGAATCTGAAAAACAGAAAGCACAACGTAAAACACATATCATAATAAAGCATTATTAACATCTACAACAAACCCAAAAGCAACAACCGAAAATAACAAACCCACAACCAACAACCATATAACCATGAAAACAAAGCAACAATACAACAACAATAATCCATACAATTACAACAATGCAACAATAATAAACCATACGATTACAAATAACCATACAATAAGCACACAAAACATCATAGACATCATGAAGAAACATAGACAATTAACAACAATAATCCATTCAATTACAACAATGCAACAACAACAATCCATACTATTACAAACAACCATACAATAAGCACACAAAACATCACCAAACACATCATACCAATGAAGAAACATACACAATTAAAACGAATGAAAGTGAAATAAGGAATTATTGAACATACCCAAATTAGATTCCAGTGTTTGTTCATTAACCACTGTAACCGACTGAAAACCCCACCAAAAACACCCACCATGTACGGGTATAAGTCACACATTATCACCAGATGTGGATTATAGCTGGCGCTCATGCAAAACAACACCATCGTTAGTGTGAGATTAATGAACGACGATGTTAGTGGGAAGAGTCGGATAAAATGTGTGAAATGGATATAACCCAGAAGACAAAATATGGAAGTTGGATCTAACCCGGTTGCAAAAGGTAGACCGTGTCAAACAAAACAGGAAAACCCAACGGGTCGGTTTGGATCATAAAAAGAGCGGGTGGCGGACCGGGTCAGGCTGGCCACCGGGTCGACCCGGCTCCCACTCCTTGTATGGTTTATATAATTAATTGTCCACTTTCAAAAATAGGTAAGAAAATTAGATTAAGTTTACCATATCATCCTCATTTAAAGTAATAGTTACAAACTTTAAAGAGATAATAAATTAATTGATTAAGGGTAAAACTGTCATTGTACAAAAAATAAGAAAAAAAAGTTTAATGGTGATGTTTTTCTTAAACTGCATGTTTTTTGTCGATGAACTATAATTTTAAAACGAAAGTAGTACTTGTCAAAGTGTAAAAAGATAAAAGTAACAAATATTTACTTCACTTATTGGTACCCCTAAAATATGAATAATACCTTAACTATTTTTATTTTTATTTTTAGAATTATGTGTTAATCATAAAACTATAAAATAGAAAATATAAAGTTTTACAAGTTAAAAGTAATAAAACACATAAAATACAAAGTTGGATACCGAAAAAATTGTCTTGTCATGTTAATAAAGTAAGTAAAACTGTCAAAAAAAAGTATGAAACATAATATATAAATTTTGATTAGTCAATAGTAATAAAAGAATTAAAAAGCTGAACAAAAAGCTATAAAAAATTATCTTGATATATCAATAAAATGCGCAAACGAGGATAGAAGAGGAAAATGTTTTTGAAGGGATTCTTGTTCATGTTACTCGTTGGTTGAGGGCGAGTCTTTTTAGGTAAATATATGTGTTTTTTTTTGTTTATTTTTGGAATCATTTTTGACGTTTTATCTGATTATTTTAAATATACACATTTAGCATGGTTTGTAACTTTTACATGCTAGACTAAACCTTTGATCTTACCATTAAACCAGTGGTTCGTGATGGAAAGTTATGAAAAGAGTCAATGAACGGGTTTTCTTTATCTATGTTATTACCCGAGTAAGATTTTTGACTCACATACACACTGCTTAGCCATGATATTATCATATAAGGTGATGAGCTATAGTCTCCTTCGTCGTCGGCGATTATATCGCCGACTGTTGAGGTAAAGGTCCGCTGGCAAAAAGAGGGCCGCCCTTCTATTGGGCTTCAGTCCTCAACAAGCATAAACACAAGATAACAGACGTTAGCCTCGCTTTGGGTGTAAGTATATAAATAAAGCCATTAGGCAGTGTAACAAGTATAGTAAATGTGTATGAGGATAGTTGGTTTGCATTGAATGTGCTTGGGGTATTTATACTACCCCAAGTACTGGACCTGACATCCACAAGGAGATGGGCTACCGAGCTAGATGGCTAGGGCAGCGTTCAAGCCTATGGGAGAACATCCCTAAATATCCGGATCGGCGACGCACGCTTGGATCTTGCTACGGACCGGTGGTTAACACAAGCTTCCTGGATAATAGAGTGCATTGGTCTTTCCCGAGGTTCTGACATTGTTTATGCCGCTTGTTGTTAGTGTGCTCGCTAGGTTCAAGTGAATGGGTCGCGCAGCATAAGCTTAGCAGCCATATACACAGACACCTAGTAAACAACAATATTATTATTTGGTGATCATAGTACCTGGTGTAATAACCTTTTTCTCAGCCTTGCTAAAAGAAAGAGTTTTACATTGTATTCTTAAGGCTTTTTTAGTAAAAAAAAAAGTAAATCAAACGGAAGTAGGGTGAGCATCAGTTCAAAATGGAACCGAACATACAAAAAACCAAACCGAAGTGGATCCAGCAAAACCGAAAACCGAACTGAAACTGAACCGAGCAAAACCAAACCGAATAGATAGTTTAGATGTATTTTTCTTAGTTTTAACCCGAACCGAACCAAACCAAAAACCTTAAATATACAAAACCAAAAACCGAACAAAAAATAATCGGTTCGGTATTCGATTAGTTTTTGCTCAGCTCTAAAAGGAAGTAATAAACACTTTTAACCCCAAAAAAAAACACTTTACTTTAATAAATTTCTTTTTCATTTTCTTTTCATTCCTACTCAAAAAACACAAATTGAATGTGTTTTTTCTTTTCGTTTTCTTCGCTGCTCAAGAACACAGGGTTAAGTTTGCATTACCTCGTTACATGTTAACACACCCTCACAACCACTCAAATCACTACAACAATGGCGGTTGAAGGGTTTGAGGAACTTAAGGTAATTTATTGATGATTCAACTACATTTTTGGTTTTACTTTCTTTGTGGCTTAATTCATTCATACTTGTCTCAAATGTAGAGATACTTAGGGGGGTGGGGGGTGGGGGGGGGGGGGGGGGGTGTTTGGTGTGTTTATGGGTTTGTAAACCCACCACCATAGGTGGGTATAGAACAGTGCCTATGTTTATGGGTTTCATACCCATCTCTAGGGTTTTTTTTTAGACCATGGTTTCCGACCTTTTGGCCCTTTTCGGGAGGTTGGCATGGCCTCTTCAAGGGTGTTTGTTTAAGCTTATATGTGGCTTATCAGCTTTTTTTTTCCAGCTTATGTTTGATAAGCCCTAATTACCGGCTTATTTTGAGACTTGTGGGCTTATATAAGTTTACTATGATATGATGAACTTATATAAGCCCATATATCTCAAAATAAGCCATAAAACTGGGGCTTATGAAATATAAGCCGAAATTAAATAAGCCCATAAAACCAAACTCATAAACCAAACAGCTATGTTGAGAATGAAAGCATTCCTTCATTTCCATACCTTCAAACCAAACGGCCCCTTAGTTTGAAATGTATCTGACTTGCCACAAAATTATTTAGCCGGACTGAATTACGGCGCCACCCACGGTATACCCCATGTATTTTTGGGGTGTAGTGCTAATTTTTATAGAAAAAAATTAGTTATCTTTTTTTTTAATTCTTCGTTTAGATTTTTTTTTGTAGTTTTAGTTTTGTTTTTTCCTCATGCTTACATGGCACCGGTCGTTATTAGGAAGAGTAGGTTTTGAGAAGTTTAGGAATGAGTAATTTAGTACTTGAGTAGCTCGAACTTGAATTGGCTTAATTTAGATAACTTGTATGGATGGAATTTTGTCAACTAAAAGGGTCATGGATGTTTTCTTTATTTGTACTTACATGATTTGGAAACCTGTTTACGGTGCATGTGCTTAACAAATTGCTATTGCTATTGTTCTGAAACAGAGAAAAGGAGATGGTGAGCCTGAGTCGGACATAGGGGATTTAAAGAAGCTAAAGGTAGGGCAATGTGGTATCTCTCTTATCTTCTCGTTTTCATGCTTTTTCTAATTGAGTACATGTACAAAATGATTTATCAGTTGCGTGTGCTCTTTTCGGTATTCATCCTAAGTAACAAATTAAGTTCAACATCCTTGGAAGTTTAGTCAGTTAAATACATGAATAGGATACTTGTTTGCTAATAGATGTCAAGGCATAGATAGTCAACCATATAGACTGGGTAGATCGCACTCAATTAAATTAAAAGGTAGAATAAACATAATACTATGAGTTTATGTGACTGATAAGTATTTATATAGAGGCCTGCAACTAAAAACGCTCTAAAGTTCAGTGATCAGATAATCTATTTTGCTTTTTATGAAATGCTTTTCGCTTCTTTTGTATTTTGTGAAAATTGAACGCCTGTGATTCTGCTTTGTGTTTACAGACTAACGAGGATGAAGAAATTGGGTTAGAAAAAAAGAACGCTGCAAGTGAAAAGGTATAATGTCATGCTCTGTTATCTTTAAATCTTGTATTCATAAACTTTTTGTGGGACTCGTTTCCATGGAAAACTTTTATTTTTTTAATATATTGATTTGATTTTTTATTGGTTAATGCGTTTGTTATGTTTAGGGGAGTGATCAAGAGAAGCTGAAGGAGATGGTAGCTCAAGGGGGTCAAAATTCTACAAAGGTACTAGTTGTTTATTACCTAAACTCGAGCTAAGATGAATTAAGAGACGTGTTTGGTTTGAGTCTCTTTGATTATATGTAATAAAAAATTTGAATAGTATTAGTAAGGGTAGTATTGATTGATTTGATATGTGCAAGCTTGACTAAAGTAGGTTTTGAGAAGTTTACGGATGAGTAATTTAGTACTTGAGTTGGCTTAATTTAAGTTTACGGATGGAATTTGTCAACTAAAAGGGTCACAGATGTTTCTTCCTTTATACTTACATGACTCAGTAAACTGTTTTAACATGTGAATCGTGTATAGGAAATGTTGTAACAGTGACATTATGGGAATTCATTGTTCATCTCGACATATCTACTCTTATCATGGTTCATAAGATCAGTAGCATGGTTTACGGCGCATGTGCTTACCAAATTGCTGCTGTTATTGTTCTGAAACAGAGAGAAGGAGATGACGAGCATGAGTCGGACAGAGGGGATTTAAAGAAACTCAAGGTAGGGCAATGTGGCATTTTCTTATCTTATCGTTTTCATGCTTTTTCTAATCAAGTACATGTACTAATTACTAAATGATCTATCAGTAACATAACTTATGCCAGCTGTACTTTTTTTAATTTTCATCCTGAGTAACAAATTGGGTTCAACGGTTGTGGAAGTTTAGTTCATTAAATACATGAAAAAGATACTTGTTTGCTAACAAAGGTCAAGGCATAGATAGTCAACCATATAAACGTATTAGATCGCACTCAATCGAATTGAAAGGTATAATATATATTACTATGAGAATATAAGTATCTGTTTTGCCTTTTATGATATGCAACAACAACACTGACATGCTTTTCGCTTTTTTATATCTTGAGGAAACTGAATACATGTGATACTGCTTTGTGTTTATAGACTGATGAGGATGAAGAAGCTGGCCAAGAAAAACAGAATGCAACAACTTTAAAGGTATAATGTTAAACTATATTATCTTTAAATCTCGCATTCTCATACAAATGAAAAGGTATAATGTTCTGCTGTATTGCCTTACTTCTTTTGCAATGTCTTTTTCTTCTACTTGTATTAAGATTCTTGCGGAGTATACAAAGTCAGAAAGCTCTTCATGCACGAAATGTTCTGAGATGATTGAGTTGGATTCCATAAGATTGGGATTGAGTAGCTGGGACCCACAAGGGTTTGAAACAACCAAATGGCATCACATAGACTGTTTCTTCCCGCTAGATGCAGACCTGGCTTCTGCAGAATCAATTGAAGGGTTTTCAGATTTAAAGGTGAACTCAATCGGGTTTGGTTTATCTTTGTAGATACTGATTCTGTTTTCATTTTTTATCAGCTTATTTTTCTCAAATGGACAGTTATAGACCTTACAAAAGTCCATTGGTTCAACTCTTTTTGTCAGCAGCCATTTTTTTTGTTGATAGCAAAAACAAGACAAATTCCAGAAACATTTTATGTTTCTATAAACCTGCACTTATCTGCTTATTCCGGTTTGCGTCTAATCAATATCAGTGTTTTTTTATTTACGAGTTTTTGTTTATGATTATTCTGTAATTCGTTCTAGAACCATATTGTTCTTCAAGTTTGAGTTTAGAAATGAACTGTGTACTTGGCCTTAGGAGGGTGGCATTTTCTTATAATTTTCCTTTTGTTTATCTTTGTCCAGAGTAGCGATCAAGAGAAGTTGAAGAAACTGGTGACCGGAGTTGATCAACCCGCTACATCATCATCCACTGAATCTAGTTCTCCACAACACACTCCATTTCCCTCTTTTGCACAATGTGCTTCCCAACAACCACATTTCCCACAAGAAAATTTTCAAATGAACCAGCATGCTTTTGACCAAATGGCTTTATTTCAACTTCAACAACAATACCCATTTAACCTTGGAGCACTCGGTAATACTTCACAACAACCACAAACAACACAACAACCACAATCACCACAAACAACTCAACTACCAAACTCAAACTCATCATCACAAACATCACACACCAAGTCGTCTTCTCCCGCTCGAAAAGGAAATGGAAAAGCGAGAGTACGCAAGCCTAGACCCAAAAAAACCGACATCATACGTACGCCTTGGAGTCAAAAAGAAGAAAAACTTTTGGCAGAAACTTGGTTACAAGTATCCGAGGACCCAAGACTTGGTGTCGACCAAGAAAAAAAAATGTGTTGGCAAAAAGTTTTAAGTGAATACAACCGCCATGCATCCTTCAAACGTACGAAGGATATGATCACCGGAAAGTGGGCAACTTTGACACGTGACTGCAATAAATTCGCTGCCATTGTCGCCCAATATGAACGTCTTGGTGGTGAAAACGAATCCACATGGGTAACTCGTTGTTATAAACATTTTCAAGAAATTTGGGGGGTTGCTTTTGTCCACCATGAAGCATGGGAAGTCTTGAAAGGTCACTCGAAATGGCGTGATACCAAAGCCTCTGTTCCTGAAAGACGAGTACGGACGGACGATGATGTTGAAGACCCGAATGAGCTATTTCAAAATGATCCACAACCACGTCCTCTCGACAAGCCAAGATTGTCCAAGAGTAAGAAATCGGACTCAACGCCAATGGTTGGATCCTCGTCAAGTAGAGAAGCTTTCAAGGAGATGGTCCAAGAGAACCTGCGACAATATCGTGCAAAGAAAGTTGATCTCATCGCGACTCGAATAAAACTCGAGGAATTAAAATTTCTTACTACTAGCATTGCAGGGTTGTCGGAGGAAGATGCGAAGCTGATCAACAAATATAAAGAAGAGATCCGAGCAAAATATCGAACCTAGTTCAGATTGTATTAGTTTTTATGTACTTGTCATATCGTATTTTATATTCTATGTAATTCGTACTTTTAGAATATCGTATTTGAATTTTAGTTTAATGAAGTGTGTTAATCTTATGAAGAAAAAAAAATTGGGACTCGCTGCGTCTATAACACATTAGAGCTCAAGAGAGTATTTTTCATGATTTGTATTATAGAATTATTTGGCGTTAGTATTCTGTACTTGTTCTTTTGTTTTGTCTAAGCATCGATGAGGATGAGGTTGAGGGTTGTATGTATGGGTCCTGATGAAGAGAAGCTGACTTGCCCTAATCCTCTCGATTTCCCTTCTGTAAGTCTTTTAGTTAATTTCAAGAATTATTACTCCGTATATTTTAAGAATCAAGTTTTGATTTTTATTAGTTATGATGTTAGAACTTTGAAGTGTTCAGTTTAGGCATTATATATGGGGTGAAACGAGTAATGCGGGTTTTACAATACTGTACAAAGGTGCTTATCAGCTGTAAAAAACACACTGCAAGCAAATAAGTTGATAAGTTGTTTTGAGTTAAGGATGTTCTCATAATAGCAGTAGAAAGTGTTGATATAATACAGATTTTTGAAAACAACTTAAATGAGCTGATAGTTTGTTTGAATAAACGAATTCAAACAGCCCCCTTAAATAACTTGTGCTTATACGAAGAAGCAGATAATCGGCCAATATCACTTTAAGGGTAAACTTGTATTTTTGAATCCATGAAGAACAATCAGTTTGAGGCAAGCGATCTTAAGGTATCTACCTAAAACAACTTAATTCCTCGAATGAGTGTACAAGCACAAAATCCGAAATAAACAAATAAGTTGTTCCAGTAAGCATCCCAAACACCCGTATGCATTTGAAACAGGATCACTTTCATATGGGGTACGAACAGTATGATGTAAGTAATCTAAAGCATTTATCACTTAGTTGAAGGATAGATTTCTTATTGTAGTCTTAGAACTATAGAGAAATCATTAAATCGATGATTGTTAGGGTCAGTAGGCATCTGGTAGCTAATAAAAAAACTGTAGTACATGAACGAGGTGTCCCTGACATGCATGGAGGAATGTCAAAGTGCTGTAAGGTTTTTATTCATAATTGAGATGTGTCAAAATACCTAGCTGGTCAATCGACTCAATCCTAAATCTTGATTGCAGAAAGCTGTTTGAAACCGGTAATCAGCCGTTAATAAGATAGTTGACCTGACCTATCTCCTGAATTAAAGCTGTGTCTTTTCCATCGTTTTTATTGTGCTCTCTATCCTGGTTCTAAGTTCTAACAGCTTTTAAGAATGCACGTTCTAGTCAGATAAATTAACATGGTCCAAGGATGTTTTATGTAACTAGTATCATCAGTAAATGAATCTGTTGGGGTCTGCAAATTGGAATTGTGAATCATGCTTTTGTAAATGGTTATAATATAACCAACTTTTTTCACCTTTCAACCTTGATTTGACCCTTGGATAAGAAATGTGATTTCAGTTGTAATCCAGCTTACAAGTTATCTAAGATGTTGAGACTATTAGAGTTAGGATTATAGTTGCGAGTGTTATCCCATGTAGAGGTTGTATGATACAAGTATCCTACTGACTGGACCCGTTAAAGTGACATACACGTTAACTATCATTGTACGTGTTCAACGATATGTGGCTTAGATCTGGCAACATAGGCTGGTCAGAGGATAGGATATTGGGTCAAAACGAGTAACAAGCTGGGTTGACCCGTGAACACTTTCTGTCCAGGTTTTTAACCTAATATATGTGCCCTCTAGCATCTCACTAAGCATAGGGCGTGGATTCAAGTCTCATCAGTGAACGGTGTGCAGGTATTTGCTGTTCAAGAGAAATGATTACCAATGCTACATTATCTTAATGTTTGAATAAATCAATTTAAGGTCATATGCATAAAAAGATACACTTTTCGGCCTCTGATATAGCTGCGAAATCAGCAACTACAGTGGATGTAAGCAAATAACTATGTTTTCAGACTTTTGGTTTAATGCAGTATAGATCGTGAATATGATTCTTCCATGATGAACCATATGTCTTAATTGGAGTTGGGCTTGCTTTCTTTTCTATCTCAAAGTCAAAACATCTAAGCAGTTTGCGACTTTGCGGTGTATTACAGGAATGGGAGAGACCCCAAGCCAGGTAGAAGGCCCGATATATGTCCTCGATCCAGCCCGATGAAAACACCATTACCTCCTCCATCATCATATGACCGTCCACCAGAAGATGAAGAAGAAGATGACGAGAATATAGAAGAGGCCGAGGATCCTGAACAAGGAGCAACCTGAGAGCCGTTGGTTTCCCTTCCAATAATGACCCTTAAATGACGAG
The DNA here is from genome assembly GCA_026074375.1 of Tanacetum coccineum. Taxonomy (NCBI): domain Eukaryota; kingdom Viridiplantae; phylum Streptophyta; class Magnoliopsida; order Asterales; family Asteraceae; genus Tanacetum; species Tanacetum coccineum. Next base: position 15,333 of record BQNB010040278.1, read on the forward strand.
AAATACAGTTAAAAGTATCTGGATATGGTAGATGGGTGCTTATTGTTTTCCCTTAAATGAGAATCATAACGGGAGTCACTACATTCAAACGCTAAGACTGATTGGATACAATTCAAGCCGCAGTAAGCAAATAATCGCACTTCCAAACACCCTGTAAAATGACAATCCATTTATAAACATATGATTTTCTAGTCAATGCTCATCTCATCAAACGAGATGCACTCTCCACCATCAACGACATGGTAATGATATGCCTATATTTATTATCGTATCAAATATGATTTATGCAAATCAATGATTATGTAATGTTGTCACCAACTCTTGGCAGGTGGTTGCTGGATTTGAACCAACAAAGGAGTATCTTAAAAAGGTTAGGAGGCTTTGTCTTCCAGAGATGGCTATGTAAGTAACGACTAAGTAGAATCCTTAGTAACAGTTTTTAAAATCCGCATGGGTACACAGAACCGCAGATACATGTTATTCAACCTTGAATTTAGTACTAAGTACACGTGAGAGGTTCTAGGGCCCAAGAAAGGGCCCTTTCATCAAATCTCTTAAATGTAAGGTACCCTCATTTCATCCTTGGATAACGAATGTGATTTCAGTTGTAATCCAGCTTACACGTTTTTAAGGATGTTAAGACTACTAGGGTTAGGATAACAGTTTCGAGTGTTATCCATTCACCATCGCTACTTCCCACGTAGAGGTTGTATGTATTCTTCGAATATATAGGTTAGATGTAGAACATTGGTCGTCAGATAATGGGTCAAAATTGGGTAAGAAGTTGGGTTGACCAGCGAAACACTTTCTGTCCAAGTTTTCAAACTTTATAGTTAATGCTTCGCCTAGTGTGCATCTATCATCTCACTAATTTCACCCTTGGTATATAGCTGGTAAATCAGCAACGACTAGGGATTTAAGCAAAGAACTGTGTTTTCAGATATAATGTTTAGTATACTTATTATCATGTATATGCAATCGATCCTAATATGATTCCTTGACGATGAACCATATGTCTTAATTGTATGTTGCATGAAGAACCATATGGCTTACATTCTTTTCTTTCTCAAAGTCAAAACAGTTGACCAATTTGCAACAACACATGTTACAGGAATGGGAGAGACCGAAACCAGGTAGAAGGCCCAATATATTTCCTCTGTTCATCCAAATGAAAACACAATCACCTCCTCCATCACCATATAACCCTTCGCGGCTTCGCCAGAAGATGAAGAAGAAGAAGAGGGTCCTGACAAGGAGCAACCGGAGGGTCGTTGGTTCCTGATAACGCTACTGAATTTTGATGATAATCAGGATGTATAGATGACCAGATGGAGAGTTTGCACGGGTATTGTGTATAATAATTGAGCGTGTGCGTGTCAAGTTGTAACGTACCCCAATTAACATATACTCATTAGAAGTGTTATACGGCGTCGTCTCCCTCACTCACAGAAATACTGTTCATCTTAAGAACTGTAGATGGCCCGGCCCACCTTTGTCAGCCTAGCCCACGGATATTGACCCATAAATTGTAAATATCTGTATTAAGCTCGATCATTCTAGAGCTACCCTCATAAATTCATGCATAACAAATCTCATGAAACCTCACATACGCAAATTGCGTTGTGGGTCTTTAGTAATGGTGGATTATGGTGCAAAACCACAAACTCCATTGATGTTAACTTTGTGGATGATGATTAATTGGTGCGGTGTCCCTGCCGCCTTTTGGATTGGCAGTGGGATAGGTGCGATTGCATATAGGAGGTTCATCTTCATTCTCAACTGTTAGTTTACTAACCCTATCAATTTTTTTTTTGTATGTAATTTTTTTTGGGGGTTTTGAAATTTCAGTGTTTGCTTATTTGTAGTTTTAAGGGCTTTTGTTTGTGGTCTGAGATCCAATGGCGGTTTATCGAGGTGGCAAAACTACTCCGACTACCGGTGATGGCTACAATGAGTTTAGGTATTGATTCTCAACTGTTAGTTTACTAACCCTATCAATTTTTTTTTGTATGTAATTTTTTTTGGGGGTTTTGAAATTTCAGTGTTTGCTTATTTGTAGTTTTAAGGGCTTTTGTTTGTGGTCTGAGATCCAATGGCGGTTTATCGAGGTGGCAAAACTACTCCGACTACCGGTGGTGGCTACAATGAGTTTAGGTATTGATTCTCAACTGTTAGTTACTAACCCTATCAAATTTTTTTATGTATGTAATTTTTTGGGGGGTTTTGAAATTTCAGTGTTTGCTTATTTGTAGTTTTAAGGGCTTTTGTTTGTGGTCTGAGATCCAATGGCGGTTTATCGAGGTGGCAAAACTACTCCGACTACCGGTGGTGGCTACAATGAGTTTAGGTATTGATCAAGCTTCCTATTATCTAAATTAGGTAGGCTTTTAGTTTTTTAAATTAATAACATGGATTGGTTCTAAGTTTTTTATTGTTGCATAAATAATCTGTATAAAGACTTAGGGACTTTCACTATTGCGGTTTTTGTTAGATCGGTTGACCTATCGTTGCCCTCTATTTTATGCAATATGTTTTAAGGTGAGTGGTTTGAAGTCATATCTTACTTGGTTGTTTAATTGTTCAGGAATGATGACGAACCCAATACCACGAAACGACGTCGTGTGCTGGCTCAAATATTAGTATTTATGATGTTTGCGTTTATATGTTTTGTGGCCATAACATACGAACGCAAGGCTGGTATTTTGGTGGGGTTACCTCAATCGGATTGTTGTTGCAGCCAAAGTAACTTGGCGAGGTAACATGACCCGGGTTACGGCTGCAACCACAAATGCTGTTCCGTTTTGCTTCTATATTTGCATACATGAGTCTTATACTTAATTTGGTGATCGGAACGGCATCATTTTGATATGCCGGGCTCCAGTTTATTTTATGGCTAGATGTTCTTGGCCTGTTAATCCGGTCGTGTTGCAGTGATGGTATCTGGGCGAAGTAACGTGACCCGGGTTACGGTTGAATGTTGATTGCATTTTACTTGGCTGTGATGATCTTTCGAATATGTTGTGTTGCCGCGGATAGTGGAAGGATGGCAGTGTGCGAGTATTGCTCGCCTCAGCAACCTCCATGAGCGCAGGCACCACATCAATTACTCTGAGCCAAATTTATTACGTATTTGTTCGAGATTTCCTGCCTACTGGACATGATAAGTATTTTTATCTTCAACATATTATCCCATATATTATATTTTCACTGTTTTGTAGTACCTTTGTTTTGTTAACATGTTTTGGTGGCGCAGACAAAGGTACTACAAAGAGTGGCATTCATCTGAAGAGGGTGGCGCAGACAAGGTATTGATGATTAACCTGTAAGAAGGTCCTATAGGTTTTATCAAGATGGCTTTAGTATGAAATAGAAATCTAAGTTCCATACCTGATATTGTAGAAATTCGGTTGTTTTAAACTCTTTAAGTAAGAAATAGTACTTTTGTTAGTTAGCTACTGAAAGACAGATGAATTGCTAACTATTAGCGTGATTAAGGCTGCGTATTGTCTGGAACATTTTTAAATATTCGATATAGTCAAGAAGTTGCAACCACAAGAGGCGGTAGGTAACCGTAGGCAATTTTCGTAGTTGATCATCCTTGGCAGCTCCCGTAGATTCAGAAAGATTACAGCAAGATTCCATTAGCTTATGTACTCACCCCTGATTTGACAAATTTTATACACTTGCCTCAAGTACTTTTTTTCTTTTTGTGTTTTGGCTTATTACTTTTACAGTATTACCATTAAAACAGTAATGAGGCATATGTCAGCAACGAAGCTGATGTCCAGCATTAATGATATACGCTTTTGCTATTGTAAAATTTACGTTCTTTCACACAATTGGGACTAGGGTAGAAATAGAAATGTTTTTAACATGCACTGGTATCGTTTTATTGGAGTTCTAACGCTGGATTTGGTATTTCAGGTGGCCAATATGTGATTCGTTGATTGCTTTCCATTCTTCTGGATATCTGCTTGAAAAAGCTGAAGCGTATGTTGCATTAAGGAAGTACGTGTCTTCTTTCTTTCTTTTCTTTTTATATATGAATTGAACTACAATGTCTGATTGCTTACTAAAGATGATACAAACTGCAGGTCATATTTATGAGCCAGATTGGAATCCACAGGTGAACGAGCAGGATTTACAGCGGCCGCATAGAATTGGTTAAATGAATCATGTAATGCCAATGAACTTGGACTGGATCATCTTTATACATTTTCTTATTGCCGTATATTATATGAATGTTATGTATTTTCAAGTTTCACTTCGTATGTAATCAACTCGCAAAAAAATAAGCCCCGCAGCAACGCGCCGGCTACCTTGCTTGTTGTAATTGTAATACTCCTAATCTCCGTTATGCAAAGCGACAAAAACAGGTAAGCCCATTAGCGGGCTGCTTTTGACCCAACTCCATATGTCTAAGTTGCTATATTTTTTTTCCCAACTTCATACGTGTACATACGTTATCAAGTTGTTATATGCTTCTTTTGAACTAGGGATGTTGATCGGTTTGGTTAGTTCGGTTCAGTTAGTTCGATTAATTTTTTTTTTTAGGTCAATCAGAAAATCGAACCGAACCGAACTAGAATTCAACCGAACCGAACCGAAAACCGAATTTGAATTCGGTTCGATTCTCGGGTTGACTCGAATAACCAGAATTTCACTATTTATTTAAAAAAAATTAATAATTAGTTACATATTTAGAAGAAAAGATATTATAAGCATAAAAATTGTTTTCTTATATTATGATAAAATTTTAGTGGTAGTTATATATATAAAAAGGGTTTTTTATATGGGTTTTTCTAACATGTGCCCTAGGGGCACATGATAAGGTGGGGACAGAAAGTTGTGTGTCACAGTTTGATTGGCTAGCATGTGATTGTGGGGCCTGATAATGATTAATAATAATGATTGCTGGCCAATGAGACTGTGACACGCAGCCTATGTCCCCACCTTATCATGTGCCCCTGGGGCACATGTTAGAAAAACCCATATAAAAATATAAAAAATACATATTTAAATGAATTCGGGTTTCGGTTTACATTGTTAAACTCATATCTAACCCGAGAACCGAATTGGTAGTTTGGTTCGGTTCGGTTTTGGCAAATTCGGCTCGGTTATTAGTTCAGTTCCGTTTCGGTTTTCGGTTTATTTGGTTCGGTTGTAAGCTTTGATTATATGAGGGAATGTAGGCGCGTAATGTAAAAAGTGTGGGTTGAATTCATTATTTATCAATTTACTTTCTTTAGTTTCTCGGCATAGACAAAATATAATATATATTCTTTTTAAACATTCCTTAATTATGAAATGAACAAAAAAACCCTCTTAAATATAAAAAATAACATAAATTAACCATTGACTTATTAGATTTTTTTTTTACACACAATACTTAATAGTAAAGTAGCGCCGCCGCAACGCGCGAGACATTTTCTCTCTCGTTATCACTATCACTGTATAATGTTGTATTAATCATAATTATCATGTAAGTTGAGTAAACTATACATTTTGTTCAAGACCTTTTATTTTTTTCGTCTGCATATGACAAAATGCTCTCGACTTAGAAGTGAGGATGCTGGTTTTATTATGGATCAATATTCCTAATATTTATAAAAGAAAAGGTAAAGCTTTAAGGGCCCGTTTGGTGTGTGGTTTTTGTAATAAAGTTTTGGGTTGAAAGTCAATTTTATACGTTTGGTTCAAAAGCATGTCATTCAAATTTGGGTTCAGACCCTTCACAACGGGTATACTCAAATCTTAGGGCCCGTTTGGTTAGTACCTTTTGGATTTGGATTTGACTTTAGACATTATAAATGTTGTTTGTTTTGATTCATGGTATTAAAAATTGGTTATCATGCCTAGTGTCCTCACACTTTTCTAATCCTTATAAATAAGCTAGGTTTTGAGTTTTTAGTGGGTCCAACTTTTATTTTATCTCTATCTCTCTCTTATAATATTATTATTTTTCTATTTTAACAATATAATAAAACACTTATTTATAATATAATAATACATTTTCTCTCTCTTCATTTACTTTTATTAAATTCAAATCCGAATCCTAATAAAAAAACAAACCCAAATCTAAATCTTAATCCTAAACCTATCTAGAAACCAAACGGGCCCTTATCATTATTATTTAGGGTTAAGTCTATGAATAGGTAACTTAGTTACAAAAAATTTCAATTTTAGATAACGGACTTTGTAAAATACCATCCAGACCCACGAAACTTGTTATGACTTGTTAATATAGTCAATATGACCTATATTTTGAAAGGGTTACCAGCTAAAAACCGACACGTCACCTTTTTATATAAATATTTTTTTTTTCTTTATCACAACCCACCACCACTCCTCCTCCTTCACCCCCCTCTTGCTCCTCCACCGCACCACCCTCCTCCACCAAGATCTCAACTCGATAAATAAAAAAAGCAAACATGTATACCAAAACTTTAAAGGGTTTGTTGGTTTCATCTCTTGATAACAAAGGAATGTAACTTGTGATTTCATCGAACGTATGTAAAGTCTCAAACTTGCAATTCCCGATTCAATGATTAAACACAAGGTATCCAAAATCAACTTAAAAGAAAAAAAGTAAACATTTAAAAAAAAAGGCAGTAGACATTTTATATAACGAACCAGTAGTCATTTCATTGTACAAATTTAGTCTCCCATCTTCACAACACTCATGTATATAAGACTCGAAAATTCAATAAAAGATCTCAGTTCTCTTCTTTTTCGTGTTGCATCAAGATATGACCTTTAAAAGATTAATCACACGAAATTGAAATCATCATAGATCTATGATAACAAAAACCCTCTCTTTTCTATCCGAAAATAAAGAAAGATTGATAACAATTATGTTATCATCTATCCTTGTTTCGTTTAAAGAAAACACAAGATGTTACCTCCTATAAGAGATCTTGAAGATCATCAGAGGTATGACTTATAGCTTGTTAGCTCGTTAAAACAAAAAGAAACCAGGAAAATCATGAGCATGTGTTTTCAAAACTAAAATGAAAGGGTTTAATATTATTTATAATTTGATTTTTTTAGCATAAAAGATTCTAAAACAATTTGTGCTTAGAAGAACTGACCAAAGAATCAAGTCTAATGCTAATAAACAATCAAGTTACGATTGCTTAAAATTGAAATTTTTTGTAAGTATTTATCTCTTCGAACGTGCCTTTCCGGCGTGATTATGTTCCCTTCGGATGTTGTGCCCGTCCGGATATATACATGGACATATATAAGACTCGAAAATTCAATAAAAGATCTCAGTTCTCTTCTTTTTCGTGTTGCATCAAGATATGACCTTTAAAAGATTAATCACACGAAATTGAAATCATCATAGATCTATGATAACAAAAACCCTCTCTTTTCTATCCGAAAATAAAGAAAGATTGATAACAATTATGTTATCATCTATCCTTGTTTCGTTTAAAGAAAACACAAGATGTTACCTCCTATAAGAGATCTTGAAGATGCTTCGGTGTAGGGGACTTTTGCTTGTTGCTCGGTTAAAACAAAAAGAAACCAAGGAAATCTTGTGCTTGTGTTTCAAACTAAAATGGAAAGGGTTTATATTATTGATTTTGGATTTTAGCATAAAAATTCTTAAACGAATTTGTGCTTGTGAAGAAATGACATAGAATCAAGGCTATGGCTAATAAAGAAATCAAGTTACGTTGCTTAAAAGTGAAATTTTTTTGTAAGTAAGTTACAACCCTATTATTTATTTCATTTTTTATTCTTTCTTTCTCACCCTTACACATAACTATATATTACGGACCCACCATCACTTTTTATATAGATATATATAATATTATATATATAATAATAGCAGTTGAAAAAAACACTGTTCACGTTAAGCACTGTAGCAAGCTACAGTGCTTGGGCCGGCGCAATTTTTTTTTTACATTGCTACAGTGCTGGGCGGCTCAATTTTTTTTTTTTTTTTTAAATTGTTGGCACAAAATAGGGGAAAAAAATGTTACAAAAGTACCGACGCATTCAGATAAAAAAATACCCGCGGTAACATTTCCGAATTGACTTAAACACTGTCATTTTACACGATGAGACCAAAAAAATAAATTCGCAAAAAAATAAAAAATAATAAAATAATAAAAAAATAAAATTTTAACTCAAAAATTAACCCGCACTATTAAACATGAGACCGAAAAAATAAACCCGCACAAAATACAATTCTCATTTAAAGCCCATGTTCCCATAAAATTATATTAAAAAAAATCCCGTATAGCTAAAAAAAGAAATCTTTAAACATAAGCCCCACACATAAGCCCATATAAAAAAAATAAAAAATAATAATGCCTCGCAACTACGCGAAAAAAATTAACGACCCGCAGCAACGCGCGGGTAATCACGCTTGTTTAAATAATTATAGATCTCAATCATAATTACTTCCTTCGTTTTATTTTTATTGTTTATATAATTAAATATTATTATATAAAGCATTTATAATATGAGACCCATTAAAAATTAAGATAAGGAGGTGCAATCTTGATCATCCATCTTATTTTTGGGAATCACATTATAAAATGACATGTGTCACATTTTGATTAAAAAATCACCTTTATTTTCAAATTGAAATATCTTTTTATCTATTTAGTTTTATTTTGATCTAATTTCATCATATTTTTTAAAATTTTATGCTCTTTAATTCAAAATCCATTTTGATATATTTTTATAATTTTTTTTTACATTTTAATGGGTTTATTTTATGTTGATTTATATTTTTTTACAACTTTAATCTTAATTAAATATAAAGTTGATATGTTAAAACTATATACTTTCGGAGAGAGTGTTGTCTTTTTACATGCGAGAATGATGATGTTAATATGGTGTTGCGGGAAAGTTACGGGAAACCCCAACGAACACATACATTTGTGAAACGAAATTACTAAGCGGGTAGGAAATTACGTAAAAAGTTGAGTTAGTAAATTTTTTATTGCCGCCGCTTTGCGCGGGTAACCAACTAGTATAATTAATTAGCTAAGGGTAAAACTGTCATTCTGTCAAAAAGTAAAAAAGAGAAAGCAGTAATAAATGCACTTTTCTTAAACTGTGTGTTTTTTGTCGGGGGACAATAATTTTAAGACGAAGGGAGTATATCCCAATACATAAAACAAACAACTTTTATTTTCTCTCTCTCTTACATTAAATCCAAATCCAAATTCAAATCCTAAACCAAATTTAAGGGCCCGTTTGGTTTGAGGGTTTTGGATTTCAAACTTTAAAACAATTGTTTGTTTGTGTTTTTTGTATATGGGTTTAGGTTCATAACCCAAATATGTAGGTGTGTAGAAAAAGATAGAGAGTATGAGAGGTTTATGATAAGAGTGGGCCTAAATGTTTTTTCCTTCACACATTTTACTTTTTATCTCTTTATTATTAATGTAAAATAATTTTTAATTCATATTTTAATATATAATATTTTTTAAATATTATTTTCTCTCTCTTACCTAAAATCCAAATCTAAATCCTATACCAAATTTAAATCAAAATCCTAAACCTATCTACAAACCAAACGGGCCATAAATCTAAATCCAAATCCTAATCCCATCGACATACCAAACGGGCCCTAAGTCTCTTTTACAAAAATTATAAAGCTAGTATAATTTTTCCGAACTCGCCCACAATACACAGTAAATTGTAGTAATAAATGACACTTTTCATTAAACTGTGTGTTTTGTGTCGGGGACTTTAATTTTTCAGACGGAACTTGTGTATATCCCACATACTTCAAAAAATAATAAAAATTTTATTTGTCTCTCTCTCTTACATTTAAATCCATTTCCAAATGCTAAATTCCTTATTAAAACAATTTTAAGGGCCCGTTTGGTTTGCGGTGTTTTGATTTCAACATTAAATTAAACAATTGGTTTGTTGTGTTTTTTGTATAGGGGTTTAGGTTTATTAACCCAAATATGTAGGGATGTTAGAAAAAGATAGCGAGTATGCAGAGGTGTTTGTTAAGATGGGCCTAAATTGTTTTTTCCTTCACACATTGTTCTTTTCTATCTCTTTTTTTATGAATGTTAAATTAATTTTTATTATTTTCTATAATATATATTTTTTGTTAATTATTATTTTTTTCTCTTACCTAAAATCCAAAAATTTTAAATTCTAAACCAATTTTTAAATTAAATATCCTAAACCTATGTCTTAAACCAAAAGGGCCTATAAATCTAAATACACAAATCATTATCCATCGACATACCAAATACGGGCCCTAAGTCTCTTTTACAAAAAATTATTAAGCTAGTATAAATTTTTTCCGGAACTGCGCCCAATACACGTAAATTGTTTGAAAAATTTAGCATTAACTATTTTGACATCTATACCCCTATTAAACTATTTTGGTAATATATGCTTTTTAAGGTTTTTCACTCATTTACCTATGTGGGACAAAAAATTATAATGATTTCATCATAAAATAATAAGTATATGTTTCACTAATCTAATTGGATTCTACACTTTATACTCCTATCATCTATCTAACAAAAACATGTTTTCGTAACATTATTTTACTAGTCCACACTTTACCCGGTTAAAAATTGGGTTGATAAAGTTTTATTTGGCTCTATACTAGAAGTTGTATTTTGATTGAACATGATCCTCATCTGGTACAACCCACGAAAGCGTTGGTTCCCTTCCTTTATTATGTTGATGTGACTTATGATTAGTCTCTGATAACTATAATGAATTTGCCGACACTCAGGACTTTTAGATGACTCAATGCAGGGAGAGTTTGCAAGGGGTGTTTTGTGTATTGTTGGTCGTTTGAGTGGCAAGTCATTGTTATTTATCTTTATACCACACTTTTTTATGTTCTTACATGTTAATGTAATTCGGTCTAAGGAGCTTAGGCAAAGATTGTGTTTTTTTTTGTGTAAAAACAGACTTATATCTTGCTCGATTATTAATAAATAACATAAGTTAAAATTCATTATAAAATTATTAAGACATTATAGGAAACTAAATTGGGTAACTAGAAATTACACTATTTTTCGGGATTTGTGTCTTGACGGACTTTAAATAATTGAACCAGTTGTATTTCTAAAAAATAATATAATTTCTGAGTTATTACTTAAGTAGGTCAACAACTTGGACCATTGACCTTTTTGAGTAGTCTTCTTGACCCTTTCTAAAACATTAGCAAAATGTTTCTAAAATTATAAGCGTCGTTATGTTTAATTAGAGGTGTAGACGAGCGTAAGCCATATAAGATCGGCTAGGTAAAAGCTCGAAACGAGCCGAGCCTTAAAACGTCCTTGAGCTTAACATAAAGCTCATTAAAATAATTGAGCATGAGCAGTTGAGCCCAATGGAGTTACACATATAACGAAAGATAGAGATACTACAGACAACACAACTACGTATTATAAATAATTTTATACACTTAAATAATTTTATGCAGAAAAAGCTTGGCAATGGCGCGGGTACTTATTTTTGGGAGAACTTGACCTGGTCTTTTCGTCGTGCTCCTAGAAGCGGAGTGGAACAAGATCAGTTGACGGATTTGACGACTTACGTGGAAGGTATTGTTCTTGGTGTCACGCCTGATAGGTGGTATTGGTCGCTTGATGGTTCGGGTGAGTTCTCGGTAGCTTCGGCTAGAAAGGTTATTGATGATAACAGGTTTCCGGAAGTGTCTACTACTCAAATCTCGTTGGATTATAAGCGGAGGTGACTATCCAAGGGTTAAATTCATGCGTTTTGGTAGGGAGAATGGTGATTGTTTGCCTACCGTCTTTCATATTTCCCGGGTGAGGTATAGTTTTCCGTCTATCTTTGTCTCGTTGTGGTAGCGTCACGAATCGTCAAGTCATTTTTATGTTTTGATTGCCTTGTTGCGATAAGATAATTTTCCTCAAGATGTGCGTTGGTGGAGATGTGGAGTTCATGAAAGTGCATTACGTATCGATGTATGGGTTTCTTGGATCGTAAATCTTCGGATTCCTATCAAGCATAAAAGGTTGTTAGAAGGGGTGTGTTTTGGGTTGTGGTGGCTAATTTGGGTTTATCGTAATAAGTGTGTCTTTGGTGTGGTTTCTCCTTCTAAGGCGGATATTTTTGATGATGGTTGTGGTCGATATTTTTTTTTTTGAGGCGGTTTTAGTGTAATGTGTCGGTTAGTTGGGTTGATTGGATAAAAAAAATCCTCATTTGTAATTTGTAATTATTCTTGATTCTTGCTTGTTTTTTATTAAGTGCTGTTCAAAAAAATATAAATTTAATATAATATTTGCTATATATATTCACGTTTATATAAGTATAATCTATCGGTACTCTCCCCTAGATGTGTTCATTTTTTTTTTAAAAATAATGGAGTTACACATTCATTGTTACGTCACAAAAAAAAGGGATCGGTTGTTTGAATTTGCTTGTTATATGTTTATTCTCGATCTAATGCGATAAAAACTAGTTGAATGTACAAGAAAATAAATCAAGAGATTGCATTGTTTTGGCCAACATCGTTTTGAGACTTTCATCATCGAATCAAACCTAGCTTATTGACTATGCTCGATAAATAGTCAAACTGATGTGCCAAATTTTTAATTAGGTGCCATACAATAGTTCATGGGTTTTTAATCCGATATGTATTCCGTTTCTTCCTCGGACCTCCTAGTAGATTTCATCATATGCCATTCATGAGTTTTTAACGTTATATATAAGGACGTTATGTTATACGGAGAATGATGTCAGATGGGCGCATCTTTTGTTTTAAAAACGAGTAATGGCCTTGAACCCATAGATTCTGCTCATCGAAATATATTAAAAAAAACATTTATACAATGTCCACATATTTCACCCCAAGTTTGATCAAACCAAACAAATGCTCCCCACTTAGAAGTGAGGACGATAGTTTTATTGTATATTAATATTCGCAATTTTTATAAAAAGGAAAATAAAGCTTTTATGTTTCTTTTACAAAAAACTTTAAAGTCCATATAATGTTTCCAAACTCGAAGACAATACACAGTGCGCTCACCAAAGAATTTGAAAGCATAGTATAACCTTCAAGACAATACAATCACTGTTTATACTACGTATATAGGCTTATAAGATTTCACTCATTAATCTATGTGGGAGAATAAGTTCAAATGATTTTATCAAAAAATAATAAGTACTTATTTCACTAATTTAATAGGATTATACAATTTATACTCGTGAGAAAAGTTCTATGTAGAACACTATCTAATCAAAAAACAATCCACTTCATCTCAACCATCCATTTTATTTTCATCTAATGGTTTAGATTAAATTTTATTTTTATTTAATTAAAAAACCCACTTTCATCCTATTTTTTTAAAATTAAATATCTCACAAACCGTTAATCGTTACGCAAAACGAAACATACCATCGCGACGAGAATTAAATCATCTTTCTATAGAGGGGCACTTCTATATACTTTCGAAGAACTTTTTTTTCGATTATTTTTTTGATTCACGTCTGAAAAAATCACATGTGATTTTACGAAATCACATGTGATTTTACGAAATCACATGTGATTTTACGAAATCACATGTGATTTTTTCAGACGTATAAATAAAATTTGGAAAAAAGCTTCTTCGAAAGTATATAGAGTCTCTCTATAGTATGAAGATAAAATAAATAAATCGTCGCGATACTTTCGAAGAACGTTTTTCCCGATTTTTTTTCATGCACGTATGAAAAAATCGCATGTGATTTGTGTTACATAATCACATGTGATTTAAGAAATCACAGTGTGATTTTTCAGAAGTTAATGAAAAAAAAAAAATATAAAAACAAAGTCGTCGAAAGTATATTGAAGTGCACCTTTATAAAAAGATATAATATATCTTTGTCCGCGATACTTGCGACGATCTTCTTTGTTCCCATTTTTTTTCATTATACGTCTTTGAAAAAAATCTCATGTGTTTTGTATCACAATCACATGTGGATTTCTTAAAATCACATGGTTTTTGTCATGTCAGACTGTTGATGAATAAATAAAATAATTTCGTCAAAAGTATATAAAAGTGCCCCTTTATAGAAAGATAAAAAATTACTCGTCGCGATGGTGTATTTTTGGTCGTTTAACGATTTATCGTTTGCTAGATATTTGAGTTTTAAGAAAAAGGTGAAAAGTGAGTTTTTTTATTATGATGAAAAAATGAGTGGTTAGGATTCATCCATTTGTTCTTTAAGATGACCATGTTCTTTATGGATCTCACCTCGTATCATCCGCAACAAAACATTGTTTCGAACATTAACTAGTCCATGTTGGCACTCAATAATTATGGGGTTATATGATAATTCATATCAAGTTTTTTTTTTGTTTTTGTGATAAAGCAGGCGATGAGAACGATCTGAGTAGTTGAAATATGATAATCTTTAATTCGTAATACACGAACAATAAAACAAACTTTATCTTGCTCCACTATTATAAATAGGGTTAATATACACGGAGGTTATTAAAGTTTTCAAAAAATTTGTCCTAAGTAACTAGAGTTTCATTTTGTTCATCTGAGTTACTCAAGTTTGCGTGACCGGTTGTTTACGTTACTCTCTATAACAACTTAGGATAACAGGTTAAAATCCTATGTGGCAAGGTCAAATGACAAAAATACCCTCGTCTTCTTCCTCTTACATGCCATGATATTATACCATTTTCATTTGTCCAAACAAGGTTTTGAATCGGAATAACTCAGTTGACTTTATAGTGAGTCAATTTTGTCTATAGTTTTGTTAAGTTTTTTAGTATTATACTTTTTTTTTGATGCATAAGATTTGTACACATGATGGTTTTGTCTCTTAATTTTTTCTAACATGCAACCTTTTTTCTTAAAATACGTGTTTTTCTTCAATAATAGAAATATTATTCTTTTGCACTTTGAAAGCCTTTTGATCATCTTCTCCAGGACTTTTTTAATTGCCTCAAATAAAAATGACCTTCAAATTATTTTGAAAATAGACACTTTGAGATATGGATCATTATTTTAAGAGATCAAAATTCACTCAACTTATAATGAAACCATACATTTTCCACATTACAGAAAGTCATCTGATATTATAAGTATTTGATCCATCCAAAGATTTATGTTTCGGTGTCCTTAAAACCTTCACTACACTAATATAATCTTTTTGTTAACCTATAATCATAACCTTTTCTATTGTTGTGGTTCATGTTTTTAATGGAAATTTGTCTAATTTACAAAATCTATATATTATAATTTATAACCCATATATCAATTGGGTTTTCAATTAGCAACCATTGGTAGATTCATACAGATTCATCATCATCATTATAACCTCAGAACCACCGTCACTCAAAATCCATATACATTATCATCATCAATTACCCAATACAATTTATCCATATTTTATAAACTCCAAAATCCTCCGTCTCTCAAAGACCAACCGCGTCTGCCATCGCTCTATGAACCATCATACATAATATCCTCAATCATTCGACGTAAGTTCCAATCTTCAGACACAAGTATGTTAACACTATCCCTTGCACAAACCCCTTTAACAAGTTTCAACAAACAAACATATACAAACTTCATGATATTGGTTTAGGTTTTCAGATTCACAAGTTATTGGTGATGGTTGAGTGGATTTGGTTATAGTTTTGTTGGACGGGATCTTGAGTTTGGATTGGTTTTAAAATTTATGTTGTGTTTGAGGCTATGACGTGAGTGTCTTGATTAAGATCGGATATTGGACAAAAGTGGAATTAATTTTGAGTTTGGTAGAAAATGAGAGAGTAAAGAAAAAGAGTGTGTTTGGCCCACAATTCCTTCTCATACGGTATCCCCTAACAAGTATCTTGGGTTATAACATAATTAAACGTTAGGTTAACCTGTTAACAAACCGTGAAGATTAGTAACTGACCGTGGATACAAAATGGAACTCTTGTTACTTTGGAGCTTTTTGAAAACCTTTTGTAACCTATTTGTGTATTAACCTTTTATATATATCAAATAGTAATTCAAATATCAACTTCATAATAGATTGTTAAAGTTAACTAGAAACTACACACAATTCGGATTAGTGTCTTGACAACTTCAAGGTACACAACATAAAATATTTTTGACTTTTTAATATTTTTCTTTTTAACTTTGACTTAAAAAAATTGTTATATAATATTCGATAAAAATTATGATAATAAAAATACATTTAAAACTTTATATATTTTGCATCAAATATTATTAAAAAAATGTATTTTTGTTGAAAAAATAAAACTTTGAAAAGTAAAACGGTACATTTAATTTGCTGAAAAAATAAAACTTTGAATTTGAGATGAAAATAGTGTAATTTTACAAGTTGTTCTTGTTTAGAAATGTTTTTAACTTTTATTGAAGCGAAGATTAATCTTACAAGTTAGCTTTATAACATTGAACTTTTTTGGCTATAATATTTTAACATGGACAAAAATTAAACACTTAAATAATGACTCTATCGTCTAGATTAAAAAAAGTTAAACCCTGTTTACACTTGCTGTTAGAAAAGGTTAAAACCAAAACATGAAAGCCGTCAGCTAGATGAAAAGTTTGAACTGATTCACAATTTAGAATTGATTTTGACCCGGTTCGTTTAATAATACTCCTTTGCTTTTTGTCTTTGAGCCGATGTGGGATACCATCAGAAGTTTTCTACTGTGGGTTTTATATAGTATACATGTACGAAGCTGAAAAGATTGGTTAAAATAAGGCGAGAAGATTACATCATACTACAAAAAACGTTAAAAAGATCGGTTGAAACCCCTTATAAAGATCGGATTTTAACCGCTCTATACAAGGGTGATCTATATGAGCAACACATAAATAGATCGGTTGAGAACCGATCTATCTATACCTAAGAACCGATCTATTATATCAAATTTAAAAATTAAAAAAAAATTATTAAAACCTATATTTTCTCGAAAATTCTGCTCAATCACACAAAATACACTAATATTCAAATACACGTACGTTCAACAAAATCATCATCTTACAATATGAAACCAAATGGCTTCATAACATACAACACCATTTAACAACCCCCGAACAAAGAGCATAATTCAAACTATAGTTGTTGTACTACTTGTTACTACATGTAGCCCCTGATCACTACTACAAAAAAGGCTAATAGAGCCAAAGCTTTGAGTCATCTTGTTCTTGAGCTTTTGTTCATGCCGGCGCATCAAATATAGAGAAAAGCAAGTTTAAACTTAAGATCCTGCATATATTATGACTAATCAGTAGCATATATATACCTTAGTACAGATAAGAAAAGCAGAATGCTTAATCTCGTGCAAATGCTAGTTGCTTGCTAAAAGATTATTATATGTATGATATATCCACATTCATGTATGAGCATTGCAGAAGTGTAAACACACATTTTTTCCTTTACAAAAGATCCAACCGAAACATAAAACTTAGTCACCTGCAAACAAACTTAGGAACTTTGTTGGAGAGATAAAACCACCCTCTAATGCGTTTCCCATGCAACTCATAGATTCGACCCCGGTCTGCAAAACTCATTATCAGGGGCGGAGCTACAGGGGGGCCCCCCAACCTAAAAAAACAATAGTGTAAATTTCTTGAGCGATTCAGATGTTTTTATAATTTTCCCCTCCTTAGAAAAGCATATGCCTTGTCTAAATTGAAAGTCAAAATCAAAATTCAAGCAGTTTTTAGAATCTGAAGTTGGTTTTATTTGCTAAAATGGTGAAGAAAAAAGAATCCATGGAAACGTTAAAGGAAGAAGACGAAGAAGGATAAAAATTAAAAAAATGACATATTTCTTCCTTTTTGTTTTGTAGTGCAAAGCAAAATCACGTGGGGTTACGGTACTTATGTCCTTTGTCTATATATTTTTTTATTTTAGTTTAATTTTTTGTTTGTAAATTATTTTTGTATGTTATTGAATATAGACGCTTGCAACATTTTTTCAAACACTATTTGATGTGTCGTGAATTTTTTTTTGTCCCCTCTCGAATTTTTTTCTAGCTCCGCCCCTGATCATTATATAACATCACCGACTTTTACCGCTTTTATAGAATTTCCCGAGCACTCATCAAAAACAACTTATGAGCTTCTCTTATCTCAATGTGTTTCGATACACCTAAACAACACATTTGTACAGTGGTGTAAAGCTCGGATTCTTTACAATGTCAGTAACCGAGGCGAGTTAAGCCAAATTGGCAAAAAAAAAATGGTTTGGTCAAAACTTGGTGTGAAGTATTTGGACATTGCATAAATGTGTTTTTTAACATATTTCTATGAGCAATACTATGGTCCAAGGCCGATTACTCGTTTTACAACGATGCGCCCTGTGTTGACGTCATTCTCCGGTTAACATAACGTCTTGGAAACGTTAAAACTGATGATGAATATATATATGATAATATTCTAGCTAGAGTTGGAGCAAGAAAGGTACATTCGGATTAAAAGCTCATGAACTTGTATGTCCCCGAATTAACATTTGGCACATCAGTGTGACTATTTATCGAGCAAAGCCAATAACCATAACAAGCAAATGCAAACAACTGCACGCTTCCCTTTATTTGAGCTAAAAAGGTGGATGTGTAAGTAGTAACTCCATTTTATGAACACATTTAGAGAGTCGATAGTTACTTATATTACGTAGTTATGGTGTTCGTAGTACCTATCTTTCGTTATATCTGTAACTCCATCGGGCTCAACTGCTCAAGCTCAATTATTTTAACAAGCGTGATTACCCGCGCGTTGCTGCGGGTCGTTAATTTTTTTCGCGTAGTTGCGAGGCATTATTATTTTTTATTTTTTTTATTTTGTGTGGTTTTATTTTTTCGGCCTCATGTTTAATAGTTTGTTTTTTTTTTCTTATATGAGCTTATGTGTGAGGCTCATGTTTAAAGGTTTCATTTTTTGGCTATGCGGGTTTTTTTTTAATATAATTTTATAGGAACATGGCGTTTTTTTATTGTATTCTGTGTGGGTTCGCATAGAATAAAACGACGTAGTTTTGTTCTACACGCTACAGTGCTCGGCCCTTTGGGCTCCCAACTTGGGCCAACCCATTTGGGTTTTTTTTTTTTTTTTTTTTTAGGCAATGTAAAAAAAACCGCTCGGCATAAAATAGAAAAAAAAAATTACAATATTTTTTCGGCCTCATGCTTAATAGTTTTTTTTTACATGGGCTTATGTGTGGGGCTTATGTTTAAAGATTTCTTTTTTTAGCTATACGGGATTTTTTTTAATATAATTTTATGGGAACATGGGCTTTAAATGAGAATTGTATTTTGTGCGGGTTTATTTTTTCGGTCTCATGTTTAATAGTGCGGGTTAATTTTTGAGTTAAAATTTTATTTTTTTATTATTTTAATATTTTTTATTTTTTTTTGCGAATTTATTTTTTTGGTCTCATCGTGTAAAATTACAGTGTTTAAGTCAATTCGGAAATGTTACCGCGGGTATTTTTTTATCTGAATGCGTCGGTACTTTTGTAACATTTTTTTAACATTTTTTTTCAAAAAATATATATTCATATATAATATAATATATATCTGGCCTACATAATTGGATCAGAATTAGCCTGCGAATTAGCCTGCCTACATAATATATATATAGGGTGAGGTTCTTTTCAGAACCAAATAAATGTACAGAACTGCGAGAACCACCAAAGTACACAAAATAATACATGATGTCCTGCATATTAATGCATAATGGCATTTGTGTAAATAAAGAAACAACTTTTTAGGCAGAAAATATTAAAATAGGGGCAAAATAGGTATATAACATTTTAGAGGAAATATAACTGCATTTCATTTTTAGCAAAAATCAAGGGATAAAATTCATTCATATGAAACGATAACCACAACTCCACAAAATCAACTAATCACGTCTCAATAAACCGCTATTTACTCTATAAATAATAGTTATCTTGATCAAAAACCTTTTATAAATTCGATTGGAAAACCCCCCAAATTGTTAGGGTTTTACTGTAGCAAATACGTTCAATTGCAGAAAAAAGATGTCAGGTATGACCTTATTTGTATGATTATTTGTTGTAGAAACAAGTAATTAGGCGTTATAATTGGTTTAATTTTAACATTTTGCATGTGTATTGAATTATTGATTATGAAAAAAAAGGTTGTGTATTTTGGAGACAGTTTTTTGTAGTTGATTACAGGTTGTATAAACTACTGTGTTTGGTTTTTTTATAGGATGTTTATATTGGCGATCGTATAGTTTTTAAATACATATGTGTTTTAGACATATAGTTTTATAGGATGGTTTGATACATTGTAAATATTGTTTGTGGTTTGATACTCTAAATAATTTAGGCGACTACATGTAGTTTGTTTGTTAAAAAAATGATTTGATAAGCTTAAAGTCAGTGCATTTGTGTTTTGTATAGATTATCTGTAGATGATTACTTTATTTGAATATACCATTGTGTTTGGGTTATATGTAGCTTGTTTATATTACCGATTGTAATCTTGAAATACATATGTGTTCTAGGAAGAAGTTGTAGGTTTAGAAGACATTGGCAGTTGTTTGAGGAAAATACTATTGGTGAAACATGTTTTTAACAAATGTGTTTAGGTTATTTATGAGAAGGGATGTGTAGTTTTGGTATAAAAATGGATTTGATATGCTTAAAGTTAATGCGTGTGTGTTTTGGAAACATCATGTGCACAAATGTGTTTGGGTTACATATTGTATTTGAGTAACTGTACAAAATGTGTTTCGGTTACATTTGTGTTTGGGTTACATTTGTGTTTTGTATACATTATCTGTAGTTTGTGTTTTGTATACATTATCTGTAGTTTGTTAATAGTAGTGATTGGGTTACATTTGTGTTTTTTATACATTATCTGTAGTTTGTTAATAGTAGTGATTGTATTTGTGAAATAAATATGTGTTTTAGACTTATAATATTTGATATCTACATTTCAGTGTTAAGGAGAAGTGGTAGATTTAGGGGACAGAGGCCGCTAGTAAACGAAGAAGATTCTGATGATGATTTTGAAACTCCTGTTAGTTATCAAAGCAAACAAGAGACTGGTAACAATGGTACGCTTATATACCTTCCAAATAAAATGAGATAAAATGATACGGCTAATATTTTGTTAGTGATTGTTAAAATAGTTACAAATTAATGATATTTTCAAATTAATGATAAACTCCTGTTAGTGATTGTTAAAATAGTTACAAATTAATGATTTTCCAGAATTGCATCTTTAGATTCCCTAGCTATGATTTGTTATAAAAATTAGCCTGTTCAAGAAATCACAAATATTAAACACTTATTAGATGTGTCAAAATGTTTCAGTTCAGTCCAAAACATATGTGTTGTTGGTAGGTTCTGAATTGGTGTTATAAGCCTTAAATAATTTACATAATAGCATACATGTTAAAAAGATATTTATATGTACGAAGAAAGATTATTTTAAAACTACTTGAGTTATACATATGTTTATTCGTATTTTCAATATGAATGAACATTAGTTATTATATAGTTTGTGTAAAATAGTTAGTGATTGTTAATTTGAAACTAAAATGAGATAACATGATACGGCTAATATTTTGTATAGATACACCGGTCAAGTGGACCAAAAGAATGATTCTTGCAAGATCACCGGATTCAGCACATGCAATTACAGGTTAGTTTATATTCAATATCAAAAATTAATGTGGTATAGTTAAGTTTTGTTTGTATTAATGAAATACAATGACTATTGCAGAATCTGAAATAACAAAGGGAAAGAAGAGAGCATCTACTGATAACAAAATGATTAGAAACAAAAAAAGAAAGGTATGTATCGATGTGCATTTATCAAATTAAATATATACAACTGTATGAACTATATAAGTGTTAACATTACCTTGATTGATATTATGTATTACAGGTGAGACGGCTAATGTAGCTACGAAGGATACATGTGCAGATACTGAGGCGGGACCTTCAAAAGTAAGGAAAGAAAAAAAAACGAGTAAAAAATCAAAAAACGTTTCGACAACGTTGAGAACAAGGTCGAGCCCAAAAGCTATGTACCTTGCGTTCGCTACATTAAATCCAAGTCAACAAGCATGTGTAGCTAAAATGGGTTTCGGCAGCTTACTAGACTTTAAGGTTGACGGTATACCGTCACGGCTTGGATTTTATGTTGTTGATAAGTTTGATCCTGTGGCAATGGAGATAAAATTGAAAAACGATTCACTGGTGGTCAACAAAGAAGTTATCAGTGAGATGCTCGGACTTATGAATGAAGGAGATAATATACTGATGAATGAAGTTTCAGGAAATGAGGAAATGATAAAAGATTGGAAAGACCAATTTGATGTTCCTGAAAAGGACATTACGCCATCAATAATCAAATCAAAGATTAGAAGATCAACTGTGGTCGATTTCAATTTTAAATTGAACATCATAATGCTATTTGCAAATATAATGGGATGTTGTAAGAAGACAGGGTCATGTGAGTTTGAAATACTTAAGCATATAAGCCGAGATACAAACCTTTGTAATATCAATTGGTGTCAATATGTTTTGGACTCGCTACCATTGTGCAAAGATGGATGGAAAAAGGAGCTTCTCAACAATTTCTTTTGTGGACCTGTAACTCTGCTCACGGTAATAACTATAATCATGTTAGTTTATTTATGTATGTACATGTATCTTTTTTTTGTAATTATATATTTTTTAATACAGATGATATATGTGGACGGTGTCCAATGCAAGTCATTACCAATGGCTCGCAGGCGTCCACCAACGTCAGCTTGGAGTGCGGAAGTTTTGAAGGAAAGAGAAACTGAAGAAATTGCATCAGGTGGTTTTGGTTTGGGTGAAAAAGAAGGTCCTTTTGTGGAAGAAGATGAAAATGGGTTTCCGGACGACTTAGAGGTAATATCAAATTAACGTATTGGTTAAAACAGTCTGTTTGTATATAATTTTATATTTACAATTGAATGCACATGTATATACAGGGGTTTGGCTGGAAGTTGGGAAACTACATTCAAACAATACACAAGAGCAAGACTTGTTTTGAAAAAACTCTTGCTATCGGATTGGAGGTGTTCCCTAATCATGATATGCTAATTGATTTGGAAGATAAATACGTTCAGGTGATGAATCTGCAAACAGGTGGTGGCAACGGTCATAACAATTTTCAAACAGGAAACTCATCTGCAAGAATGGGAAAGTCGGGTGAAATTGATAAGGTACCAGAGAGAAAAAGTGATAGGGTAGAGTTGATTGGCTTTAACTACCCTGAATATGCTTTTGGTCCTGTTACACAGGCTGAGGTCTTAGAAACAGCTGAACGGGTGACTTCTTCAAAACTGAAAGGTAAGGCGGTAGACATTGATGACATTCCAAGCTTTAGTTTGGGGGTTACTCAAGATTTTGAGGAGTACAACAGCGGCGACATAACGGGTGTATCGACAAATGTGATACAACCTATTCAGGTAATGCCCGTTAGTTTTTGTCCACCTGCATCTGAAAAAATTGTAGCAATTACAAGAAAAGAAAAAAGGTCATCCCAGGTAACTTCGAATATGAAGTCCCCTTTCATGTCGAGAGTAGTGAACATTGATGGCGTGATGAGTGTAACACCCCCAAATTGGGTCGCAGCAGAATATGGGTCCGGGGCGTGTTACTTCTCAGATCAATAACACAAGATATAAAATTTAAATGCATGTGTGTTAGTCTAACATAGCTTGTATTAATGCTAGTGAAATTTTATTTGAGACAACAAACGGACACCGGTCAAATAGAGAAATGATGGAGAGTTTGGCACCAAGTATGGCTGTGGAGGACAATATTTTGGATGCTTGGGCAGAGTATTTAAATTTCAATGAACGTTTGCGTAACGCGTCTTCGCCTTTAAGAGCGTTCTTGCCAACTTTTGTGGTGGTAAGTGTGTTCAATTAAAGTATTATAATAGTTAGAATCTTTAGAATACATATATACGCAAATTATAAATGTTACTTTTGCATTGTGTTTGTGACACAGACGAAAGAATTTAAAAATGCACAGTTATCAGCTGATGTGAGGTATAATCTGTTTAAAGATTACATGAAGAAGGCGATTGTTAAAGATCAACGGTGGATGAACTTCAAAGATGTAGAGCTGGTACGCAAATATATATATTAAAATTTTGATTTTTATTGCTTTTAGGAAGGACACAAGTTGATGTTTTTTTGTTACAATTCATATCACATGATTGCTAAAATGGCTGGTGTAGATGTTTATGTGATATGCCAAACAGTAATACCATATTAGCGTGTGTTTGGATATGTGTTGAAATTTGCCTTTTCTACAAAACTCAGTTCTTTATTTTTGAATTAGTATATTGTGTTACTTATTAGTATCATAAAAGTATATTTTTACCCTCTGTAATTTTGTTCATTAGCGTATATTAGCGTGTGTTTGGTTTTTTGTTGAAACTGCACGTGTATTTGGTTCACTAGTTATTCTTGAACGTCACCATCTGAAAGTTCAAAGAGTCCTTTTTATCAATTTCTAGCCACTTGATCTGATATTGTAGGTTGTGCACATATATTGTGTCTAGTAATTGGTTATGTGAATTTGTTAGTTATAATAGTATTGGTTGTCGAGTGATGTGTTTGAAAGTCAGTTGGTAAGGGTTTTTTTTTCGTTTGTTGCGTAAAACATACTGTATTTTATATTATAATGTACAATTGCAGGTGTTTATTCCGGTGAGTAATGAAGGATACCAATTTGTGGAAGTTTTCAATCTGAAGACTAATGATGTCTGTATTCTGGAATACAAAAAAGAAGATAAAGCTGAAACCAAGAATCCTACGAAAACTAATAAAAAAGGTGGAGGAATTGAGAATGACGTAGTGAGTATAATTCTGGTATGGTTAAAGATCGTAATTATAAAAAAATTTGTTTAATTAAATGTATCTTAATTTTATATAATAATTTACTATTTTATTTTCATTTTTTATACAAAAGCATGCGGACTTTGGAAGGTATCTGACTACTGTGGGTCATACAAAAGCTAGTGCAAATCATTAGATATGACCAGACTTTAATTTTCATGGGATGAAATGTCAAAGTAAATCAAAATCAGCCAACTGGGGTGTTTATGCTATGAGACATATGGAAACGTACATGGGTAATATGAAGGAGAAGTGTGAGTGTGGGTTAGATGTCGATGGACGCAAGCATACATCTCAGATTAACAAATTGAGGGTGAAGTACGCAGCCAAACTTCTGCTATCTAGCTGCAACATACATCATAAGAAGGTCGGTGATCTACTTAATGGGAAGTGAGGATAATTGAGTCAATGAAAATTTACTATTAGTTGTGTCGTTTGGTTAGGTATGGTTAATGTAAGACTTTCTGAATAATTGACGACTGCTGTTTTTTGGGTTAGCCTTAGTAGGTGAATGTTAATGACTGATGTTATGGATTGGTTTCTGGTTTTTGGGTTAGCCTTAGTAGGTGAATGTTAATGACTTATATTATGGTTTGATTTCTGGGTTTTTGCTTAAGCGAATATTATATATTATTCCTGGTATATTTGCTTTGATTTTATCTGTGAAGTTGTGTAATTTTATTATGATTGTTACTTATATGTTTGAAAATTGTCAACACATGTATAAACTGAGCGTGTGCATAGGTATTTTACCAACGTGGGAGTTGGGTACATTACATGATGTTACTGTTTGCATATGTAATTTATAGTTTATATTGTGTGTTAATTCAGTATTCATGTAAAATGTGCATGTGTATTGTAAAATAACTTATAGTATGTTTCATGTATAAACGATTAATATTTATTAGTTATTAGATGTGCATGTGTATGGTTAATTAATTTAGTATTCATGTAAAATGTGCATATGTAATTTATAGTTTATTTTGTTAATTAATTTTGTATTCATGTAAAATGTGCATGTGTATTGTTTTTCAAACCAAGCTCATAAGGAATTGCATAAAAATTATGGGTCATTCGAGAATGTGCATATTTTACTAAATTTTAGGTTATAATATGTGTGCATATGTATTATACAAAAAATTGGGCGTGTATATTATAGGCAAGTGTTATAATGAATTGTACTAAATGGTGTGAAAAAATATACTAATGCAATGACACAATAAAAGTTAGTCATCTAACATGTGCATATGTATTTTACAAATTATGTTGGGTATACTTTAAAAATTAGGGTACTATTTTAAAATATACTGTAATATAGTGTTTGTATTGTAAGTTACTTTAGTATAGTTGCAACCGTGCATATGTGTTGTAACAAATGTTAATGAAGGGCATGTACTGTGCGAAATGAATAACACAAAAATGTTAATGTGTAAGTGAAATATTTTATAGGCAAGTCTTTATAAGTTTCTTGGTTTACCTGTTAGTACGATAAGTTGCATCAAATGAAACCACATCGCCAAATGCAATGTAGTTACATTTCATTGTCTCGTCAGCCCAAAACATGCGAGACAGCTCATCATTCACAGTCTTGTATTCAAAAGATAAATTAGGCACATGTTTTTTCCTATCATTCAGTTTGTCGACCAACATTTGTGCATCCCTTGGACCTATATATTTATTAAGTGAACGTCTAAAATTCTTCCAATCAATTGCCTTTCCGCGAACCTTGTCAACACATGTATAAACTGAGCGTGTGCATAGGTATTTTACCAACGTGGGAGTTGGGTACATTACATGATGTTACTGTTTGCATATGTAATTTATAGTTTATATTGAGTGTTAATTCAGTATTCATGTAAAATGTGCATGTGTATTGTAAAATAACTTATAGTATGTTTCATGTATAAACGATTAATATTTATTAGTTATTAGATGTGCATGTGTATGGTTAATTAATTTAGTATTCATGTAAAATGTGCATATGTAATTTATAGTTTATTTTGTTAATTAATTTTGTATTCATGTAAAATGTGCATGTGTATTGTACAATACATAAGTATTGCATAAAAATTATGGGTCATTCGAGAATGTGCATATTTTACTAAATTTTAGGTTATAATATGTGTGCATATGTATTATACAAAAAATTGGGCGTGTATATTATAGGCAAGTGTTATAATGAATTGTACTAAATGGTGTGAAAAAATATACTAATTCAATGGCACAATAAAAGTTAGTCATCTAACATGTGCATATGTATTTTAAAAGTTATGTTGGGAATACTTTAAAAATTAGGGTACTATTTTAAAATATACTGTAATATAGTGTTTGTATTGTAAGTTACTTTAGTATAGTTGCAACCGTGCATATGTGTTGTAACAAATGTTAATGAAGGGCATGTACTGTGCGAAATGAATAACACAAAAATGTTAATGTGTAAGTGAAATATTTTAATTTAAACCATGCACAATTATGTTAACATGTAAGTCTGAATTCTCAACCTTCAACACGAAATTGCACATGTATCGTATATTGATTAGTTTAGTTTTTTAAATATAGTAAGTCTGAATTGTCACACTTCTCCAAGAAATGTCACATGATACACAAAAAATGACCAATACACGTAGTATGATTATATTTATGTAAACATAATGAACTATAAGAAAATAACTACTTACAAAATACTTAATGAAAACGTTCAAACATTATAGAAAAGCTTGATTGTCGCGTGAAAATAAAAAGCATTAACCAACAGATAATAATCCATACATAAGAAAAAATAAACGGGTCTAAAGTTAAAAGTGTCTAAAATAAATAAAACCAACTACTCGGTATCTGATGTTGCGTGATCAGATGTGTCATTATCATAAGCTTGTTCCTCATCTTCAGATTCTTCAGCCACAATTTCTTTACCCTTTGATTTGTTCCTCTTGCATGTGCGCATGTTGTGTCCAGTCTCAAAACAAATGCTACATGAACGACCTTGTTGCTTGGTTTTAGCTTTGTTTTTGGCTTTCTCACCTGGCCCAATGAATCGTGCTCCTCCAGTTCCACAACCCTTATTCCTTATGCCTTTGGGAACTTTAACAACAACTTCATTGGGTGTAGTAACGCCTAACAATTTCTGGAAAATATCTTCGTTGTTCGACTTCTGTGGTTCTGGAGGCAACTCGTCATCTAAATTCTTCTTCAGCTCGTTAACCTTTGCGAGAAATTCTGTTAACTTTTCTGTGTCATTCCTTAAACGATTAACACAATATTCTATTGTGGTATGAATATCAGAAGCAAGTTGATCTGTTTCTTCAATACAAGGTCCATATCTGTGCCTTTTTTCTAGCAAATGACGAGGGATAACATCTTTTCTCCATCTTTTACTAATGTATCGTTCTGGAATTGTGTCGATGAAATTTATGTGGAGAATACAAAATACATGGCGACAAAGGTATCCATGACGTCCAAAATGATTACATGAACACGTAATGCTTCCATCCAATTCATTAATAACAACCTGGAAATGTGTACAAAGATTATAATTAAAATATACTAAACAGTTTAACATGAATAACTTAGTAAACAAAATGTAAAAATCGGAAAAAACAGGAAAAACTTTAGATTTAAAAAAAACCTTAACGTTCAAGACAGTTTCATTTCTTTTGTTCGTCTATCGTATAACATAAATTTTAGACCCGTCTTCTGAGTTAGCACTGATCTGAGAGCAATAATAAAGACCTTTGGATATTTCTTTTTGTACCTAAAAAGTAGAAAAAAAGAAATGTTGTGAAAATCAATAGTAAATAATGTATGCTATTGTATGCACATGTATTGTATATGAACTGTTAGTATAATTATGATAGTACTAAATGTATGTATCTGTACCTCTCTGAAAATTGAACGAGAATACACTTGACACGCAAATCGTTCAATTGCTAAAGCAGTAAACATGACAGGTGTTGATTCAAACGTACGGTTGTCTGCTATACGTTGGGTATATCTTTGTTTCTCCATCGCAGCCTCAAAACAAAGCATAAATTGAACCAACATGTTACCTTGATGAGAATGTATCCGGAAAAAGGCATTTGAACTTTCAGAACGAGATGTGGTCTTCATCAGACAGCACATGGGCAAATCCTTGAAATAACCCGGAATCCATCTATCCCTAATTTCAAACATTTCTGACAACCATGAATTAGCAGATAAATTAAACATGCCAATTAAAGCATGCCATCGCTGTTCAAATTCTTCGGGTCCAATATGCACATTCCAAATCAGTTTATGGAAAAGTTTCTTGAATTCTGAATCGTTCTCCACGTCACCACATATCTGTACATGAACATAATCATGCCATTTATAAATAGATATGAGAACAATTGTAGTAGAAAAAAACATGTGTGCATAATAAATATACCTTTCCAGGAAGTTTTTGGGTTATGTGCCACATGCATAACCTGTGATGTGATTCAGGGAAAACAAACTCAATCGCATTTCGCAATGCGGCATCTTGATCTGTGACAGCCATAAGTGGTTCTTTTCCATGCGCTTGTTTAAAAGCAGTTAATAACCAGGTGTAAGAATGAAATGTTTCATCACTAAGTAATCCTGCACCAAATGTGACTGACTTTTGGTTGTGGTCGATTCCAGTAAATGGGACAAAAATCATGCGGTACCTAAAACATGTATTGAAACAACATAAAATTAACTATGCAGTAACCATATATTAAAAAAATGTAAAACTTATGTATTTATAAGTTTCTTGGTTTACCTGTTAGTACGGTAAGTTGCATCAAATGAAACCACATCGCCAAATGCAATGTAGTTACATTTCATTGTCTCGTCAACCCAAAACATGCGAAACAGCTCACCATTCACAGTCTTGTATTCAAAAGAGAAATTAGGCACATGTTTTTTCCTATCATTCAGTTTGTCGACCAACATTTGTGCATCCCTTGGACCTATATATTTATTAAGTGAACGTCTAAAATTCTTCCAATCAATTGCCTTTCCACGAACCTTGTGATACCCACCCATAAATGCTACTCTCAATCGATGAGCTTTAGTTGGACCAATATTAGAAAGTGAAGCATGGTGAATAAATACTTTATCACTAAAATCCAACTTTCGACGTGCTTTTAAATTATCCAAATTATTCTCATCAATGAGTGGATGATTATGATTTTTAACAAAATCATATAACTTATAACACTTGGTGCCATGAATGGCTTTGAACCTAACAGCAGCTTTGCAATCAGTTACAGTAAAGCTCCGAGTAGCGATTTACCCGATTGTTTTAGCTCCCCTCATTCTGATCAACATTCTTTTTGATTTATCTTGCACCAAATATCTATTACAAAATTGTTTTCCTGTTTTTCCTCCACTTTGCTACATAGTAATACTATATTTGTGAGGTACTATTACCATTCTTACCGCTTGGTGGTGGATTTTTCTAATTGAACGACTAGCCTTCTGGAATATTCAAGGTACAAGTTGATATGCTTCGTCGAAGTTAGTCAAAAAAATCACCTTCAGTTTGGTTATACTTCTAATGGTACGTCGTAATCCATACTTACGGACCATTATGGGTGTGGACTGTCGACATTCATTATCGGATTTCAACTGTCACACATAAGGTGATACATCTACAAATAAGCTAAAATTATCAACATACATAAATATAATTAGAATAAAAACAACGTCAATACTCCACAGTGTGAATATATTATGATATAAATATACATAATCATATATAATAACAATGACAAATGCACACGTATACTTGTTTCAAAAACCCTAAAAAAATAAACAGGGTTTTAAAAATAAATGACACTGTATAACAATTTTAAGACATGCAAACGTATAGATATTGAAAAACATAAAACATAAACATGGATTTCGTAACCATCCAGTAAAAAAAACCCTAAAAAATAAATCAAATTCGAAACATGTTTGAAAACCTATGTAGTAAGAAAAGTATAAAACCATATTTCATGTATGAAAATACAAAACTTCTGATTAAAAAATATTTGATTTATAACATACGAGTACTTACCTGAAAGGTCTGTTCGTCATATTCAATAACATCATGAACATCAAGTGTAGGTGATCATCAGTCTGAAACCGTCCCTGAAAAGTTGACTGATCTTCATCAATGAAATTGACGAGTGGAATCGTACCCATATCGTGTTTTTTTTTTACCGATTCGGCACAAAATAGGTAAAAAAAAATCACAAAACGTATCAAAATACAACCAAAGACCCAAATAAACCGACCTAAAACGCACGTCAAATACCGTACAAAAAAACACCAACACCTAACCCGCATAAAACACATTCTTACACCTTAATGATTTTGAAAATATTTAAAATAAACCGCCATACATTTACTATAAAAAAAAATAAACAAAAAATTAACTGCTCGTTTTAAAAAAGAAGAAGGCGAATTAACTCGAGCGTTAAACCTGAAAACACTAGCCAATATCCATGGTAAGTTGGGCTAATGGTTTGACCATTATCCACTCTATTATTAACAGTTGACCCAGCCCACTCACAAATTTGTATCCTAATAATAATATATAAGATTATAAAAAATAAAAACCAAAAAGAGGAAATCAGTTGTTTAGGGTTTCGACATGGTGGTTGAAACAAGGAAAAGGAAAGCATCAGGATCATCATCAAAATCACCTTCTGTAAGTTTATCTAATATTATACATATATTGAAAAAGTTAAGTATAATAACACATAAGCCGATTGGTCAAAATACAAACACAGTGGGTTTGGAGTTTATTTGTTTTTGGTTTACTTGTTGTAGAGGCTTATTTGAGGGTGTTGATAGTGTTATTATTTTTTAGGCTTAATAAGCTGGTTCTCACACCCTTCATTCAAACAAATGATATTGTTTCAATAGTTTTATCGTATTATTATATTTAAGATTTGTTTGATCATTATTCAGTATAGGATTCTAACTGTGCTCATTGCTTCAGGTCGAGGTTGCACCTCCTAAGAAACTAAAATTATCAACTAGGAGGACGAAAAGTGTCTCCACTACATTGTCATCAACATCCCGACTAGTAATTCTTCTTTGTTTTCGGTTTATCAGCTTCTTTGTCTGTTTAACATATGTGTACATGTTTCAATAATTTGAACATTATTGTTATTTTTTAGGCGAACAAGACACCAGTTCCCTTGTCTATAACGCGAGGAACTTTCATTACCCCTGATTGGCTACCTGATGGATTGACTATGATGGATTGATTTGGGTTATATATCTCATCTCCATCGGGCCGAGGGGGTTCATTTTAAAACCTAGCCAAAGTTGAAACTGGTCGA